>PVJH01023495.1:0-34699 GCA_004026705.1 Nesogale talazaci | reverse complement strand
CCATAAAATCTTTCAATATTTCAACCTAAGGTCTGCATATTTTCTATAGTTCTTTCACTTAAGATATACTGAATATGTCCTTCCTTTTTGTTTAAATTGTTCTTTTAGTTTAAGAGCGTTTTCTTACTTTTTGGGGGGTGGTGGTGGGGGGGCATCACTGCCTCTGGTGGTTGTGGGTGCTACCCAGTGCCGCTCCTGAGAGCCGCCGCTGGATTTGAACCGCCAAGCCCGCGGGCTGCAGTTCCGCACTCCACCACTTGCGCCACCGGGGTTCAGCCCTACTTTTTGTTTTTATCACTCTAGGTCTTTGCACATTTTATTATCGTTTACTTTGCCTTTTCAAGTTACCCTTTAAACTTTCCTTTTCAGCTTTTTGACTTCATTATTTATTCCATTTTCCACAGCTACTTTATGATTAAGAGACACTTTCAGAGTCTCTTCTGACATTCATTTTGGTCTTTTCAATAATCTTCAACTTTCTTCATGTATACTTTTCTTGATGTCATTCCACAGCTCATAAACTCTATCATTAGTGTTCAATATCGAAATTTATTCTTGAGATAGTCTCCAAATTCAGATAGGATATTCTCAGGATCTGATTTTGACTCTCTTGGACTTGTTTCTATTTTCTTCACTAGTAACCTGAACTTTTAGATGAGTGGTTGACAGTGTGTTCCATAGTCAGTCCCTGGCCTGGTTTTCATTATTGATATATCATCCTGTCACAAAAATCCAGTCAATTTGATTTTTGTATATTCCATATGGAGAAGTCTATGTATAGAGTTGTTGGTTGTGTTGTTGAAAAAGCTATTTACTATGAAAACATTCCATCAGCTTCATTTCTATACCCAGGATAATAGTTTTCAACTACCATTTCCTTCTTGGGTTCCAATTTTTACATTCTAATTGCCAATATCATCAATACATTTTGATTACACGTTTGATCAATTTCTCATTAAAGAAGGTGGTAGAATCCATCAGTTCCTTCATCAATAGCTTAGTTGTTGGAGAATAAATTTGAATAATAGTTGTACTGATAGGATTGCCTTTTATGTAGTAGATATTATCCTATCACAGACAGCATTGAACTTCAAGGTAGATCTTGAAATTTTTTTTGGACAATGAATGCAGTGTCATGACTCTTGATCGTGTCTTTTCCCAGCATAGAACACCTTATAATGATCTAATTTAAGTCCATTTCAGTTCATTATCAGCTAGATAATTCATCTGCATGCATTCAATTTCATTTTTAATGGCTTCCAATTTTCCTACATTTATACTTTGTAAAGTCTAAGTTCCAATGATTAATCAATGTTTGCAACTGTTTCATCTCATTTTGAGTTGTGTCCAATCAGCAAATATGATTCCTGTAAGCTTCATTCCTGCAGACAGTAATCCATTCATAACATTATGATTGACTAAATTTTGAAAAGCTAGATCTTCCTCAGTCATATGGAGATGGAGATAAAGTGTTGGTTTTGCATTCTAATTGCCAATAATTATAAAGAAATCTTGACTAAATATTTAATCAATTTCAGGCTGAAGAATGTGGTAGAATTTCAATTTCTTCACTAGTTTTAATAATTGGTGTGTAAATCTGAATAATAGTTGTATTAAAAGTATTTCCTTTTATGTGTATAAATATTATACAGCAAAGTGCTTTCAGAGAGCTTTTAAAATGTTCCTTTGAAAAATACTTTTGTTGATATAAAATTCACATATTGCACACTTCCAGGGTTGTTTTTATAAAAAGTTGGTTTTTGTCAAATGAATGTGCCATTTCTCTTGAATTTGTCATTACTGGCATGGTAAACTATATGACTGTCTGATTTAAAATGGCCAATATCAATTCATTTCAGTTCATTAATAGCTAGGATATTGATCTTTATGCATTTCATTTTTGATGATTTCCAATTTTCCTAGTTTTATACTTTGTACATTCTATGTTGTGATTATGGATAAATGTTTGCATATGCCTCTATTCCTTTTGAATCATTCCCTATCATAAAATGAAGGTCCAGAATGTTTTACTACATCCATATCATGTGACCGACTTTTCTCTGAGAAGGTAGTTACTCCTCCATCATATTTTGAATGCCTGTACCATTTGGAAGGCTCTATTTTTGACCACTCATGACCCGTTGGACACAGAGAGCTCACCTGTAGTTCCTCTTCTGAGGTCTATTAGCTAACTGATCCCTCCAGTGCATGCTTCTGTCAGGAAAGTATCTGCACAACTGTTTGAGGGGGAAATAATGGGTCTGTGTCACAAATTAGTGGTTTTACAAAGCAATGTGTAAGGTGGTGCATCCTGGTGCATCTGAGGCTCATACATATCTCATCAGCATGTGGCAAGCATTCACAAAGAAAGAGGAGGAGGCTTCAAAAAGTTTGGTAGACAAAGTATTAAAAGATAAAGAAATTTCCTCAGGAATCTTTTGAAGCTTCCTTCTAAGGGTCTAATAGACCAATTGAACATATTCATCCTGCCAGTCTCACACATTAGATTCCACAGGGGCATATTTCACAAATCTAATCAGAGTCCAAGAGTCAGAGGATCCTCTGTGTCTCATTGCCACTAGATCTTATCCAGTAGAATCTAAAGGAACATATGCAATTCAGGAACACACTCAATGATTCAGCTTGCATTCCTTTAATAAAAATACATTTTATCAACAAGAAATTCCAAGTGAAAAATATTTATCATTGAACTTGCTTCATAGTCAAATTGGGAACAATAAGTAATTTCCTACAACCAGAATTATCCTAACTTGGTTATTGATTAAAAACAATCCCCCACATATCTAGAATCCTTTTTTAAAAAACTACTAATTTCCAGGTTCCACTCCTGGTGTGTCTAATTCAGGGGACCCTAGAATCTGGCAACCAGTCAACCAATCATCACTCCCTGTAGCAGAAAAGATTAAGCTTCACCACCAACTTGATCTCTCTTCCTTGTCTGTGTCACTAAGACACTGTGAGGTGAGATAGTTTCACCTGAGAGTGAAGCCCCACATCCCCAACTAAGTGAGAGTCCAGTTCTAACAACCTGACATTCTGTGCATGCATCTATGGAAGCATGGTTGTAATTCCATCAGGTATGGCACACAGGTGGTGTTGATAGATGCTGTGGGGAGTTGGTAGTTTCCAACCCATGACAATTCCATGTTTGCAGACTAAAAAGTTTGCTCCATAAGGTTTTTTTAAAAGACAATTTTATTCAGGATTCTTACAGCTCTTATAATAAACCATTTATCAATTTTATAAAGCACATCTGTACACATATTGACATCATTATTTTCTAAACATTTATTTTCTACTTGAGCCCTTGGTATCAGCTCATCTTTTCATCCTCTCTTCTCCCCTCACACCCTTGTGACCCCTTGGTAAATTATAAATTATTAGTATTTTCATATCTCACACCATCCACTGTTTCCCTTCCCCACAGTTCTTTCCCCACTCTCCACCCCACCTATCTCTTACCCTCCTGGTATTGCTACTCCCATTTCTGTTCCTGAGGGGTTTATCTGACCTGGATTCCATAGGAGCTCTTACCTGTACTTATGCATATACTTTGGCCTAACTTGCAGTTAAAGGCAGGGTTGGGGTCATGATGGGGGTGGGGGTGCGAGGAGGCCTCAAGGAACCAGAGAAATGTTGTGTGTTACATGGTGCTATATTTCATACTGGTTGACACATTCCTTCCTTGCAAATCTTGTGTTGTGTGATTGAATGTCCCATTGTTTGCAGATGTCTCTGCTCCAACTTCCTTAGTTCTCAACAATGTGTTTTTATGTTTATTTATTTCTTGTCTTCTGATACCTATTACATGATCCCGAAGACACCTCATGATTGCATATGCTGGTGTGCTTTTTCCATGTGGGTTTGCTGCTTCTCTGCTAGATGGCTATGTATTTAAATTCTGTCATGGGAAGCAAGCCCTACGAGAAAGCAATGGGACCAAAGGTTCCAGAGGAACTTAGGAGTAGAAGGAGGTTGGGGAAGGGAGCAGTGAACAGTGATGGAATTAAAATCAACAATGAGGAATATGGAGAGATCCTGGGGGGATGAGGTGGTACAATAGCTGAGAGGAATTAGAAAGAGGGAGAATCAGGGTAAACATGATGGTGGGGAAGAAGACAGGTAAAAGGAAACAGAGGAAAGAAAGCTAGGAAGCAAAGTTATGGATGGAGGTATAAGCATATATGTACATGTATGTACATATACTCATTCATAAAAATAGAGGTATTGGCAAATATACATATATTTATATGGTAATACATTGAGGAAGTGAACGAACTTTGGGTCTCTTCTCAAGCACTCCCTTAATGCAAGAACATATATGTGTGTGTGTGTGTGTGTGTAGTAGTCAATTGTGTCCTTATATCTGATTATTCTGGGGTCCACTCTGCCAAGTGAGTAGGGTCAGAGACAAAAATATGCTACTTATGGATAAAGTGACTCCGATTTATAGTGACCCCCATAGGACCGAGTAGAACTTCTCACTAGTATTTCTGAGATGTAAATCTTCATAGCGATGGACAGTCTCCACTTTCTCCACAGGAGAAGCTGGTAGGTTTGAAATGCAGACTTTATTGTTAAATAGGCCAGTGCTTAATAAATGAAACCAAAGACACTGCCAAGGAGTGCCTTCTGACTCATTGTTACACCTAGATAGGATCTGTGTGACCATAGATCTTTATAGGAGTCTCTACTTTCTCCCAAGGAATAGTTGGTGAGTTTGAACGACTGATCTCAGAATTAGCAGCCCAGTGTCTAACCCACAGGGCCCGCAAAATGGCAACAATGCTATGCAGCAGCATTTGAACTATTCTTTACCATTCCCAAAGTTTTTCATAGACAGCTGCTCAGTGAACCTCGAATGGACTTGTTTAGCAGAATCACCTGGGTAGTGAGTTAAGTGTGCAGGACCAGAGAATTGGTTCCCATTTATAGTGACCCTACCAGACAAGCTCCTTTCCTGTAAAGCTCAGGAAACTCCTGTAATACTCCTGTAAAAC
Organism: Nesogale talazaci; assembly: GCA_004026705.1. NCBI lineage: Eukaryota > Metazoa > Chordata > Mammalia > Afrosoricida > Tenrecidae > Nesogale > Nesogale talazaci. The sequence continues at coordinate 29,678 of PVJH01023495.1, read as the reverse complement.
TAGGAGTCCTGCGATACAACATCTATATCTTTAACACATTTTCTAGGTGACTGTATATGCCCAAGAAAGTTCTAGAAATAATGAAACTTGACAGTTGCTTAAGTGGCTTTTATACAAGTATGAAATGAGATAGGCATTATTATTTTATAAATGAGGAAGAGGAGACACTGGGTACTTTGGTTAAAGATGTAAAAAGTAAAAGATAAGATTAAAATTCAATCCCCAAAGAGAAAACTGCCCAGGTGAGTTTTCACTATGGTGTGTAGGCATGTATGTGTGTGAGAGAGATAGAGGAAGTGATATGGGAATAACAAAGGGAATTGAAATTCCCACATCTCATCTAGATTTGAACATACAAATTTAAAAAAACAAAAAACCACTACAAAAACAATAACCTTTTCTCATTTGAGCCAAGAGAAGTGCTCACATTTCTCAGAAACCAACAGAACCTTTAGGAAAGATTTTTGTGGTGAGCTACATGCAGACTATTTTAGAAAAATCCGGCTTCTCATTGTCATAATCAAAAGGGCCAGCTGAATCACCCTTTACAGTGTTCATTTCTTTGTCTGTAATTCATCTGTTCCTTCATTCCTCTGTCAGTTTGTCCATTCTCCACATAGTAGGTCCTAGGGATCATGTCAGGCACAGGCCTGCCTTTTCTCAAAAACCTCTAGGATCGCCATACCTCACTCAGGGTAAAGACCAGACCCATGCAAAACAAAAACTCACAGATGTGCTCTCCCAGGCCCTGCTCCTGTCCCCTCCCCCATGACTGCTGTCTTGTCCTTGTTCACGCTGCCCCAGTCATACTAGCTCCCTTCTCAAAATCCTGCTCCGGGAAGCAGGCTTTTCACTGACTCTTCTATGGGAGTGGAGTCCTGGCCTCCACATATCAGCATCGCTCCTTTTCCTTGAGAACAGAACGGAGCTGGTTTCTGAGGCTGAATCTTTAGGGACGGAAAACGTCTCATTTTTCTCTCTTGGCACAGTTGGTAGGTTCAACTTGCAGACCAATGTTTAACCCACTGTGTTACAACAGGTCATTTCTCCTATACCAATCTGTGGAACAGAGATTTCTGTGCAATCAAGTCAACATGTTCAGTTACTAATAAAAAGCTGGGAGCTTTCAGCTCACCCACAGTTTCTTCAGATGAAAGATGTGGTGATCTACTTCCAAAACACAAAAATCCTACAAGTGTTTCTGCTCTGAAACATTGGGGGCCAACATGAGTCACAGGGTACTTGATGGCAACTGTTGAATTATGATAGACACGAGAGCTCAAAGTTCATGGGGAAATTCCAAGATCACTTCATGAGCTTTTTGAAGCCTCCCTCCTAGTACAGTTCTCTACCCTCTTCTCCTAGGAGGCAAAGAGGCACTGGACCATTTAGCTTCCTTGAGTTTGTAATAACTTTTCCACCAGGCCTGGGATCCTTAGATCCTCTCACTGAATCCTCATTGCATCACTGTGAGTTCGTGCTATTATTCCATTTATCAGAAGAGGACACTGTACCCCAGGGTCACGGGAAGTCTAAATCACAGAGTCCAAAGATGACACCCAGGTAATACACAATGTCCATGAGAAGCACAGCAGAGACAGTCTATCTTGTAGTTAGAGACTGATGTTGAGTATTTTAAGGCTATCGGTGATTCAGAAACACAGCAGAGAACAGATCTTCCCCCCTCCTACCACAGTACCCGTATTAAATTTGAATCCCCTGTGCTTTTGCAAATAGAGAAGTCGACAAAGGCACACATCATACCATATGCAGTACAAAGTTCTTCTCTCATTTCAGCTTTTGTATTGGAAATGCATTCGGGTGGCTTCCTCCCTGCTTCTACAGACAGTTGATTGATCTTCTTTGCCCTTGGTCAGTATCTTCCAGAAGGATGCGAGTTTCCATGAAATGGCAAGAGATCAAGGACAAATTCCCACCAGGAGGTGGACAATCTCAGCCCCAGGTATCCACAAACATTGTTTTTCTTATTTTTAGGTACATACGATCTGAAAGAAGTCCTATCTGGCCAGAGGTTAGCTACAACTCAGGATAGAGGTTGGAAGGGACTGTTGGAGAAGCTGACCAAATGACCCATTAGAACACAGGAGAATATTGGCTAGGAATTTTTGGAAATATATTTATTTTGTTAACTCATTGTGATTTATTCTCACCATGTTTATTTGGTTATAAAATAATAACTTTTACTGATTTTTCTTGAAAGGAATATATGTTCACAGTAGGAAATGTAGAAAATGTTAGCAGGCAAGAAGAAGATAAAAATTAACTTTAAGCTAAGAAATGCATGAGAGTGAAAAATGCTCAAGTCACGGTAGTGTTTGCCCCTTTGGATAAGGAGAGCAGTACATAGGGGTCTTCAGCTTTAGTGGTAATTTTTTGTCTGGTTGTGTACATGTACATAAATTTAAGTTATAAGTTTTATGCATATCTAAAATATTTGAAATTATTCAGAATTAAAAAGTTAAAGGCTTATTTTTGTTGTTTATCCTAAAAAAACCTCAGTGACTGCTACAAAATGGATGTCTCATTTTTCTTGAATGGATGGATTAGTGAACTTATGAATGCATGAATCATTTAACTTTATGTTTCTTCTGAGCTCTATTTTTTCTCTCATCGATAATATGGGACTGGCAACCTCTACCTTTGAAATTATCTATCCCGAATGATCAGGATCAATATCTACCCCCAAATTAAAAATCTAACCAAACTCACTACCACTGGGTTGATTCTGACAGAATAGAATTACTCCACCATGCTTCTGAGACTGTAACTTTTCAACAAGAGCAAACAGCTTAATTTTTCTACCCCAGAGTGACTATTGGGTTTGAACTGCTGACCTTACAACCCAATCTAATACACAGCACTGAAAGGACTCATTCAAAATGATCTACTTTTAAATTATCATAAAACTAAAAGTACCTAAGAACCCATCACCACTCTTAATATTTTGAACTATTTTCTTCTAGGCAATTCATATTTTGTAAAATATAGATGTTTTTGTTTGATTAGATGGTTAGATTTTTTTCAGGAACATGTGATCCATGCTATGCTGTAATCAAATACAATTGAAGTTTCTTTGCATGTTTTAAAAAGTTTCCCTCTCTATTTTTTGTTGTTCTTGTTGTCAGGTACCATTGAGTTAATTCTAACTCAAGGCTATCTTTTGAATAACAGAGTAAAACACCGCCTGGTTCTGTGTCATCCTAACAATTATTCCTACATCTGAGCCCACCGATGTAGTCACTGTGTCTCCCATACTGTTGAGGGACTTCTCTTTTGCTGTCCTTCCACTTTACCAAGCATGATTTCCTTCTCCAGGGACTGTTTCTCCTGACAACGTAGCTGAAGTATCTAAGACAAAGTCTTGCCATCCTTACCTCTAAGGAGTATTCTTCCAAGACATGTTTGATCATTCTTTTGGCAGTATGAGGTACGTTCAGTATTCTTAGAGAACACCATAATTCAAATGCATCATTTCTTCTTTGGTCTTCCTTATTCAATGTCCAACTTCCATACGAGGCAAGTGATAATACCATGACTTGAATCAGGTGCTGTCCTTAAAGTAATATCCTTGCTTTTCAACACTTTGTTGTAGTGGCTGAATAGTATCCTAGCATAGGAATGAATCTCCTCTGAGTTTCATAGACATCAGGAACCTTACAAGTTAAGAGTGGCAGAAGTTATTTGGCAGTAATATTGCCATGGAATGGAGTTCTGAGTGGTGACTAACATGCCGAACAGTAGGAACAGTAGAAGTCAGGATCAATAGTAACTTGAATCGCCATGTTGCTGTAGTTGTTATGCGACATAGCGTCAGCTTCAGCTCATAGCAACATCACACACAATAGAAATAAACACTGCTCAGTCTGGCGCCATCTTCATCATTGTTATGTGTGAACCCATCTGTTGGAACCACATTGTCAGTTCATCTCATTGTGAGTATACCTCTTCTTTTCTGTCCTTCCATTTATTCAGCATGATGCCTCTTCCCCAGAACATATCTCTCCTGATAACATGACCAAGGTATGTGAAACAAAGCAAATATAAACCAGTCAGGAACAAAAAGGTCATGGCAAGTTTTTTTTTTTTTTGAATGCTAAACGTATTTTGCTTATTGACTTTCTGGAGGACCATTGAATGATTAAATCTTTTAATGAATTATAGTAGTGTTTTGAGAAAGTTAGCCCCAGAACTTTAGCAGAAAAATGTCCAGGAAAACTTCCCTAGAGAGTCTTTCACCACCCCAACAATGCTCCTGTTTGGTCCTCGCATCAGACAAGGGCAATTTTAAGAGGTTTTTGATAGGAGATCATTAGGCTCCCACCTTCTAGTCCTAAATTAGCTTCTCTGACTTCTTCATTTTCTAAAATTAAAAGAAATTAAAGGGCACCTTTATTTTCTTTGGTTAATAATGTGAAAAAGGCTGCATTGACCTTTATTTCTTTAGGGATGACTGGCATTATTGCTTACAAAAATATCTTTACCTTGATGGAATTTATTTTGAGAAATCAAATTTATATTTTCAATTTTAATCCTTGAATTCCATTTTCATGGGCTTTTTGATGAACCTTTCACATACAAATTAGAGCACACACCAATTTGAAAGTTTCTACCTGTAAAATTCAATGATGATTACTTTTTTGGTAGCTATCTCACCCTCTTTTTCAGGATTATTCTCCCACCATTAACATACACTCACTGCCCCCTAAACTTCTTGCTATTTTCCTTTCAGGCTTACAGAGCTAATTCTTTAGAACAGTGTGCTGCCCATTTGTTTGCTGCATGCCTATCCTCCTCACTGAGGACTCCAAGCAATTTGAGGACAAGGAAAGACTATCTATGCCCGTTTTGCCTATTTTTGAACACACAGTGCCTAGCACAGACTGATAAACAGCTCTTGTGAGCCACCTCCTGACACATGGAGACGGACTCCATGTACTATGGAACCAAACATCTCTGTTCCCTTGATTGGTCACAGACGGTTCCATTGCAATTCAGAGTTTTCATTGGCGAATTTTCTGAGGGAAGTAACCAAGTCATTCTTCTAGTCTCTCTCAGTCTAGAAGCTCCTCTGGAACCTCTCAGCATCACAGAAACATACACCCTGCCACTGGCAGACAGGTGGGGGTGATACATAACGTGCCATGGTCCAGGTCTCGTAGTTGGGAGCTGAAAATTCTACCTCTGAGCCATCCAATTCTCTGCTAAATAGAAGATTACTAATAGATATTTCTTGAATGAAGGAATGGATCCAAAAAGAAACCCTCTATCTCTGAGAATCTTTTTTTCCATTGATCTAGGAAAAGAGCTGCCAAGATCTATTGTGGTAGTTAGATTTTATGTCAAATGGAATTTGTATGAAAATGTAGGGATGGAGTTCAGCCTCTCAATCAGTAGGCAATCTAATGCCTCCTTTGACATGTGCCCTTTTAATAAGAGAGACATTGGTGATCCTTCTCTCTCTCTCTTTCTCTCTCTACCTTCATTCTTCTTGGGACTCTGTCTACCTCCAGGACTGGCCCCATGTGAACTGCTTTCCCTGGGAACCCACCTTTGAGCAACGTGCAGGCTGCCATGTTTCTACGGGACTTGGATCAAGGCAACTCTGCACTTGTTGTCTTATGATTTCCCTGCATCCCATTTCACCTTTCTGCACCATCGACCTTGGACTATGAGTCTGAAGAGGACTCCAGTTTGCATCACACCCATGGACTTGAGTTAGACTGGACTGGTATGCTTTCTTTATATTAAATTTCTTCTTGTTATAAAGTTCCTTCACATATATATACATATACACACACACACATATATATATGATTGCCATAGGTTTTGTTTTTCCAGACAACCTAGCCAAATACTTCTAACTACCCTAAAAATTATTGTAAGAATTAAATATTTACAGAGTTACTAGACATGCATGTTGACAGATGATGGATGGCATGGCTATTTTGCTGTTCAAACATCCTTGGACTTCATTTAAAAAATCAGTACCCACCATCCTACTTTATTTTAAAAGCCTTTTCTCTGTTCTTTGAAGGCAGGTAAAAATGAAAGCTCTAGGGTATTCACTTTAATAAAATCCCTTTGAACTTCCAAATACATATGAAAGGAAAATAGGATGACACAAGCAATTTTAACTTTTCTTCTTAACTACTGTTTACAAATACAGTTTGCCCTGGTTTAGCTTAGAAAAATGTTTCAAGGTTCAGGCAGTTAATTTCAATAGCCGATGGGGCTGGATGATTTACCTTGGACTAGTTTGGGAGGGGAAGAGTATAACTCAGATCTGACAAGGTGAATGCTAGTAACCTGAGTTGATAATGTGTCTACAGGTAGGTGATCCCATCTCTACATCTTATTTTTAGTAGCTGATATGTATATAAGCAACACTCCATGCAAAAATCCCCTTCATTTCCAGAGACCATTATGCCTCCAATCATGGTTGGGTTTTGTAGTTTGGTTCCATCCAATTGATTTTGATTTAACATCTCCGTTCGTGTATAGCAACATATCTAACACCTCTCTTTCTCCCGGCTCCTCAGAGAAGGATGGCTGGTGTTGATGGTTCAGGTTGTGGGTCAGCTTGGCTAGGCCAAATGTCATTACTGTACATTTGTATGAGAGAAACCCAGAATCATCACTTTAAAGAGGAAACACACATGTACAATATGTATATGTTACATACATATAATATATAAAAGGTAATGAATTTTTCCATGAATTGTGGGAAAAGATGTGAGCCCTGATGTTGTCGGGGCTGGGCACTGGGGGTGATAATTCCAAGGTCAGCAGTTCAAAAGCCACATCTCCTCACTGGGGGAAAGACAGGACTTTCTACTCCTGTAAAGAGTTACAGTCTTGGGAACTCACAGGGGACAGTTCTCCCATGTCCTATAGGATCTCTAGGAGCAAACTTTGCATTAATTGCAATGACTTGATATATATGTGTATGTGTGCACACACACGCAAAACCAGAATTTTATAAAAGGTCACACAGTATCTGGGGAACCAACTCTTTGATATTAGTAGAACTGGTGGGACAGGAGGTTGAATATTATCTGTGTCTTGCTGTCTAATCTGGTATTGATCTTAAAAATCAATTAACCAAACAAACAAGCTTACTGCAATCATGTTGCTGCCAACTCATATGTGACTCTGTGGGTAGAATTGACTCTGTGACATTCCAAGAGTGTAACTCTTAACAGGAATAGAAAATTTCATTTTTTTTCCTGAGGAGAAGCTGGTGTTTCAGATTTCTGACCTGGAAGGTAACAGCCAACTCATAACCAGCACACCACCAGAGCTCCTTATGAATCTTAAAGGATATACAAAATGTAGAGAAGGGAGAATCACGATGGAAAACTTTTTACTAAACAAAGGTTTGGACAACCAGTGATTACAACTAAGTGGTGCAAACAGTTAAGGGCCCAATAGCTAACCGAGAGCTTGGTGGTCTGAAAATTCCTAGATGTACCTGGGAAAACAGTCTATCAATCAGCTTTGGAAAATTGAAAACTGCAAATACAATATTTTATAGGTTTATATTAATAAATGCTGAGAGTACAGAGGTTAGATGAAGCCCTGAAACTCTTGTCCTGAGATACCCTTTAAATCATAAAACCAAGATCTTCAGGCAAACGGGCATGAGGTAGAGGTAACTACATTGAGAGCGCTGCAGGTGATTGCTGGTTTATAGATAAGTAGGCTGAGTGGAGGGTCTGGGACATGTAATTGATGCTCACGGCACCCCTGGGGTTTGTATGAGCACATGAGAAGACCATCCCCATGGCATAGACACACCCTGCCCCAGAACACACACCATCAAGCTGTTGCAGTCCAAAGGGGATATTGATCTGCACCACACACACTCAGGCAGGCAAACAACCCAAACTTGGCTGTCATAGCCACCAACTTCTCCACTGCTGTTGCTTCATGTCCTGTGCAAACCACCCCTGCCCCCTCTGACAGCAGCACTGCCACCACCACCACCAGCACTGCTGCTGCCATTTGGCACCCCACAGCCTGGTGGGGTGCCACCTGCTACTGCCACTGTTTCATGGCCCACCCCCAGACCACTGCTGTTGCCACTGCATATCTCATAGCCCCACCTCCCACCTGCTTCCACTGCTTCATAGTCTGAAGACCCACTACCACCCCAGCTGCACAAGAACCACCCTGTACATGCTGCCTAAGTGGACCACATAAGCTGCCCTCCACATAGATAATCCTGGCTGTAGAGGGAGAAAGCAAAACCCCAGTGACTGATGCAGGATGATCCCAAAGCTGAGTGGATTCCAGAAGGTCCTTCAAATAATTTTTCTTATTCTCACAGAGAGAAAACACCGGGCTCTTGGTCTTCTGAGAAAATGATGCTGAGCTTCACCAAAATGATATGCAGACAGTGCACATAAGTAATACAAGAGAGGGAGAAGAACAAAATGCAACATCAGAGGAGGACCTGAACCTAATGATATACACAGAAGAAGGAAACTTTAGCCTGCCACAGATAGAAATCTTCAGAATGCCATTTTGAGTAATACAGGATATAAGGGAATCAATACAGAAAAAGAAGGAACAAATAGAGGATGGAGTCAGCGTACTGAAGGGAAATACAAGCATTAAGTGATGAAAGTAACTGAATCAAATAATAAGGTAAGAGATCTCACCAAACAGGCTGGAAGAAGTGGAGAACCATGTCATTGACCTTAAAGATGACCAAGCAGCAGGCAAGAAGTGAGAAAGGCTATCAAGCAGGATAATCGAAGAAGCGGAGGAAAACCCAAGAACAGTGAATGATGCTGTGAAGAGGAACAATATTCGGATAACTGAGACACCAGAACAAGATACAGCAAAGAAACCAACAGAAGAAAAGTGAGGGCATTTCTGGGAGAAAACGTCTCCAGTTTAACGAATGAGAATTAGACAATTATCCAGGAACCAGAGAGGAGACCAATCAGACTGAGCTCCAAGAAGAATGCACCACGGTATATAGTAGCTAAAGAATCCAACTTTGAGAAGAAGGAGAAGACTATAAGAGGAGTGAGAAACAAAAGGACAGACACTTCTAAGGGTACTCAGAGAAGAATATGCTCAGACTTATTTGCAAACATCATAAAGAAGAGGAGAGCCTCTTATGAAAGTTGCAGAATAACAGTAGCCTTAGACTCCCCTATCCCACCAAACTCTCCCTCAAAATAGTTGGAAAGGTAAGAGTTTTACTGGACAAGGAAAAGTTTAGAGAATATATATATATATATATATATATATATGAACTACAAAAAATTATTTCCAATTCAGTTTGGAGAGAAGACCATCACCCACAGCACAAGCATCAGACCACCACAAAGGATAACACTCCCCAAGACGTCATTGGCCCAATGGTGAAAAGAAAGCAAGAACGAATTCCACACACACATGCACAACACACTAAAAAAATAGGTATTTTCTAACATACATTTCTAACGCAAAAGATATGAGATGAGGAAAAGAATCCGCAGATGGATGTTATAGCACTGAACATCAATGGTCTGAATTCACTAATCAAAAGCAAAGGCTAGCAGACCGGATTAAGAAACAGAACTCTTCAGTCTGTATTCTGCAAGAGACACATCTCAAGACAAGAACAAGTTGAGGATCAAAGACTGACGAAAGTATATACAGCTAATGACAATTTTTAAAAAGCAAGCGTAACAATTTTAACCTCTGACAAAATTAGTCTCAAAATACAGGACATGATAAGAGAAAAGGATGGGCACTGTATAATGCATAATGGATCAGTAGACACAGAGGCAGTGAGCATCATAAGCATATACGCACAATGAGAGACTGAAACATTCATCAATCAAACCCTTCAAAAGATGAAAAAAGAAATCACAGGTTCAGCAATCATAGTAGGTGATTTCAATACATCACTCTCCAAGAAGGACAGTTTAGGAGGAAAGAAGCTCAACAAAGAGGCTATGGAACTAAACTCAACAATTAAATAACTCGACCAGATAGACATATTCAGAGTTCCCCACCCAACTGCAAAAAAATCCACATTCTCCTCAAGTGCACATGGCACATTTTCAAAAATAGACCACATGTTGGGGCACAAGTGAATCTAGAATAAATTCAAATATATAGTAGTCATTTGAACTTCCATCTCTGCCATAAAGCTGTAAATCAACAAAAGAAAGGTTAAAAACAAGGACAAATACTTGAAGGATGAACAATTTTCTTCTAAGGGAGTTGGTACTGGCCCAAATTAGAGACAAAATCAAGAAGTTTCTAGTAACTAATGAGAATAAGAATATAACATACTAAAACTTATGGGATACAGCAAAGGCAGTTATCAAAGAATATCTGATAGCAATAAATGCACATATGAAGAAGGAATACAGACTTAGGTTCAATACTCTATCACAAAACCTCTGGCTATTTGAACAGTCAACAGAATAATCCTCCTAACAGCACAAGAAAAGAAATAATAAAAATTAATGTAGAGAGCAACAAAGGCAAAAACAAGTAGCCAATGCAAAAATCAACACAGTAAAAAGTTGATTCTTTGAAAGAATTAACAGAATTGACAAACTGTTAGCAAACCTAACAAAAGATAGAAAGGAGCAGACATCAATCTCCTGCATGAGGATGAAACAGGGGAAATTATAATGGCCCTATTGAAACCAAAAGATTAGTAACACAATATGAAGCTGTGTACTCAAATGAATACAACAGCTTGGAAGACATGGGCAAAAACTTGGGAAAACAATTCCTCCCCAGATCAGCTCAGATAGATGTCAAGAACCTGAACAGAAGATATAGAAAATGGTATCAATGATCTATCAGCTAAAAAAAGGTCCCAACCCAGCTGGTTTAACAGGAGAATTCAACCAAGCAGCCAGTAAAGAGGTGACAACAATGCTACACAAACTCTTTCAGTACATAGAAAAGGATGACAAACTCCCAAACACATTTTATGAAACTAGTATAACACTATACCAGAACCAGGCAAGAATTCCACAAGATTAGAGAATGACAGGCTTATATCTGTAATGAACATTGATGCAAAATTCTCATTGGGCAAAATATTGGCCAATAGAATACAGAAGTACATAAAACACCATAACCGTATGGGACATACCAGGGTTTGCAGAGATTGTTCAACATATGAAAAATCATCAACATTATCCTCCTCGTAGATAAGAAAAAGGAGAAGAACCACGTGGTAATATCAATAGACACAGAAACAGCATTCAATACCCATTCCTAAGTAAGACAATCAATAAGATAGGATTGGAAGAAAATTACTGCATTATAGTACATGTTATATATGAAAAACCAACATCCAGAATTGCAATCAATGGAGAAAAGATGAAAGCATTCCTGCTAAAAAAAGAGGACCAGACAAGGATGGCCCTTTGTCCCATTTTTACTCAACGTTTTCCTGGATTTCCTATCCAATAATATAAGGCTGTGAAATGATATCAAAGACATATGTCTAGGGAAAGAATAAGTGGAATTATCATTATTTCAGATGGCATGATTATATATTGAGAACCTTAGAGGTTCCACATAGGAGTAGTGGAAGTGAGAGAATAATATGGTAAAATGCCAAGATAAAAGTTCTACAGCAGAAGTCAATTAGATTACTATGTATGATTTATTGGATTACAGAAAAAGTATCAAGAGAGTAGTACCCTTCACAATAACCAAGGAGTAGCCTGGAAATAGAAATTTCTAGGGATATACCTAAACAAAAAAAAAACTAATAGAAGCGTACACAAAAAAGCTTTAGAACATTATTACAAGAAAGCAAAAAGGACTTTTACAAATGGAAGGATATCCCATGCTTGTGGATTAGTAGGCTCAATATTGTAAAGATGTCAATCCTACCTAGCACTATATAAATTCAATGTAATCCCAATACAAATACCAGCATCATTTTTTCAAACAAATGGACAGATTGATAACCAACTTCATATGGAAAGGAAAGAAGCCAAGAACTGCCAAAGAACTCCTCAAGAAGAATAAAGTGGAAAGGCTTACAATACCTGACTTTAAAATATATTATACAGCCACAGCAGAAGGGGGAAAAAGCATGGTTCTGGTATAATGATAGATACTTAGACCAATGGATAAGGACAGAACATCCAGAAAAAAAATAAAGATGGAAGCATACAGACAACTGATGTTTTGTAAGTGCCTAAATTATAGCAGAGGGGAAGGGGATGTCCTGTGTACCAAATTGTGCTGCAAAAACTGGATATCAACCTGCAGAAGAATTAAGCAAGATCCTTATTCCATTCCATACACAAGAACAAATTCAAAGTGGGTCACAGACCTCCAGATAAACCTCAAATTATCAGAATCATCAATGAAAAGACTGGAACAAAGCTCAGAATCTTAGCACAGGGAATAATACATGGGCGAGCATAAATAAGGAAGTGTACACAGAGTAAGATCAAATAGATGAGTGGGACGACTTATTAAAGAAAAAACATTTGTGTACATCGAAAGACTTCAGCAACAGAGTAATAAGAGCCCACAGAGTGGGAAGGCGTATTTAGTTATGACAAAATATTACTAAAATTTACAGAATTCTGCAAGCTCTGCAGGGAAAACAATTGCCACTCAGGAGGTGGGCAAGAGACTTGTAGAGAAGATACACAATGGAGGAAGCTGAAATCGCCAATAAACATATGAGAAAATGTTCCTGATCATTAGTCAGGAAAATGCAAATTAAAACAACCATGAGATAACACCTAACACCTGCAAAGGTAGCCCAATTAAAAAATTCAGAAAGCAACAAATGTTGATGGGTGTGTGGCGAGAGAGGAACTCTCATTCACTGTTGATGATCTTGTAGATACTCAGAGTCACTGTGGAAAACCATTTGGTGAGACTTAAAATAGATGGAAATTTAGTTACCTTATAACCCAGCAAATCCACTGTTGGGCATTTACCCAGAGGAAAGAAGAAACAGACCAAAATCAGGCATCTGCTCTCCAAAGTTCATCATGGCACAATTCACTATTGCAAAAAAAAAAAAAAGGAAACAGCCTAACTTTCTATCAGTAGACAAATGGATTAAAAACTCTGGTGCATACATGCAATAAAATACTATGCATCCCTAAAAAATACTGATGAAAATATAAAACACTTCATCTCAGTGAAAGAGTTGGAGAATATTCATTATGCTGAATGAAGTTAGCCAAGTACATAAGGCCAAATACAACATGGACCCATGGAGATCAGTTTAAGCAGAATGGCCTTAAGGGAAAATACACAGAACATACAATTCCTGTATCAGATATTCTGGCATGAGCCAACCAAACCAAAGGATGCATATGTCAACAACAGCAACAACAAATATAGATAGATGATAGGTAGATAGATAGATAGATAGATAGATAGATAGATAGATAGATAGATAGAAAGCACCTATGATGAAAGGCATCTTTTACTCCTCTCTCATATTCCTTTAAGGCCCACAGAGGGCCGGGGCGTGGGGAATGATGGCAGTGGGGGACCAGGGCACTAAACCACCCAAGGGAAGGATATTGTCTATATCTCCACAAGAAAGGGAGACCAAGAGTAGACCTCTTTTTGGTGTATCAGTCCTTGAGTGTGATGTTCCTACTTAGCCAGATTGTGCTACAGAGGATGGCGCTATCAGTACAGTTCAGGGACAGTGGGCAGTCTGACCTGGCTGCATGGAGACAAACCAAGATTATAGTACAACAGACCAGTGAGGGAAGCAAAGTTTTGAAACCCCTAGGAATCCTGATTGCAGATTACTGACTCTGGGAGCAGAACTTAGCACTTCATTTGAACTACATGGGGGTTACTCACAAAGGGCCACAGTGAATGTCGTAATGGCAGGGGATGATGAGGGAGCCACTAGACTGCTCCATCGCTGACTACAGGAAGAGTAATATGGACTTTATTGATGCACACCTGTCAGCCATAAATGCTGAGGACTAGAAGAATATAGGTGCTGTTAGGCAAGCAGTTCCCAGGGGATGGAACTCTGAAAGAAAAGGAATTTAGTCTGATGGATTATAACAGACCCTGTTTGTCATTCAACAGAGAGGTATTCATCTACTCTGGGTCAGAATGCTAATAAGACTTGATCCTATTTAAATGGTATTGCTCTCTCTTTCATTTCTCTTTTTCTTTATTTGGTGTCTATATATACAAGATAGGCAGGATAAGCTATCCCAAGGAGACAGTGACAGGTTTCAGTTCTACCTCATTAACCTTGTTAGATTTGCATATGTTCATTGGTAAAATTTAGATAGTTCAGCTCATGAAAGCCAACATAGCTAACCCCACAGAAAAAATAATGCAAGTAATGGTTTCCTGTGACTTCTTTGTGTTTCCATGAATGAAGATGGACTTGAAAGGACAGCAACTCGATGACTAGAAGAGGTGAAGAAAAAAATGAGGGAGGTGCTGTCATCCATCCAAAAAGATAAGTTTGAAAAATGTTTCTAAGAATGGAATCTCAGATTTGACAAATATATTAAGTTCAATGGAGAGTACTTGGAGATGATATAGTGGTTTTGTAAAAGAAAATTTAAACACATAGCTTTGAAAAAAATTCCATTCTTGGTATCCCCTTATGTGTGTGTATAATAACAATATTAAGGGTGAGGGAAGGAAGGAGAGGGACTGGATAAAGGAGAGCAGATATCAAGAAGGTCAAACAGAAGAAGACTGTGTTGAAACTCATTGTGACAACAAGTATACAATGCTGTTTTACGTGACTGAACTATGGATTGTTGTGATATCTGTAAAAAATCCCAATAAAATGATTACTAAAAAAACAAACAAACCAAAAATAGTCCCTGAAGTCATTTTTAAATGAAACTGTGGTTTAACATATGTTAACTAGTAAAGAATGTTTGCCTTGAGCACTGTGCCAAATGGAATCAAATTAACAACAGAAACTTTAAAGTTGAGATATGGGGCTGAGGGGGCCAAGAGTTAAGACCCTTGGGGGAGGAACTGCTTAGAAAATGTGAGAGTCATTGTAAGACTCACATAGTGCCACCAATGTCACTCAATTGTATATATAAAAACCTGTTTATTGGTTTATGTTATGCTGTGCATAGTTTCAATAGAAACAATACACATTAAAATTCCTTTAGACATAGTTTGTTCTTCTGCCAGATCACAGTAATTTCAATATTCCTCATTAGTACCATAATTCAGATGTGCCTATTTTTCCTCAATCTGTCCAATTTTCACATACATGTAAGGCAACTGTAATGCTCATGGCTTGGATAAGGCACACCTTAGTCTTCAAAATGACATCCTGGTCCTTCAACACTTTAAAGAGATCTTGTGCAGTTTTTCCCAATACAATGCCTCAACTAATTTCTTGACTGAATGAAATCCTTGACAACTTCTAATGTCACCCTTTTTATGCTGATGTTATCTACTGGTACAGTCAGGAGACATTTGGTTCTCCTTACAGTGAGTTGCAATCCATACTGAAATCTCTAGTCCTTGACCTTCATCAACAAGTGCTTCAAGTCCTACTCCCTTTTAGCAAGATTGTATCATCGGCGTATCATAGTTTGTTAACAAGCCTTCTTCAAAACCTGATGCCTAGTTTTACTTCAAATAGTACAGCTACCGAGTAGTTTTCTCAAGATACAGATTGAGTAAGTATGGTGAAAAGATATAACCTTGATGTATCCTTTCTTGATTTAAAAATATGTTGTATATCCTTGTTCTATTACAATGGCTGGTTCTCAGTCCATGAACAGATTCCACATAAGCACAACAGTGTGTTCTGGAATTCCAATTCTTCTTAAGGGTATACATATTTTGT
The DNA here is from genome assembly GCA_004026705.1 of Nesogale talazaci. Lineage (NCBI taxonomy): Eukaryota > Metazoa > Chordata > Mammalia > Afrosoricida > Tenrecidae > Nesogale > Nesogale talazaci. The sequence goes on along the minus strand of PVJH01023495.1, from coordinate 13,837 downwards.
TATGATACACATAGTCAAATACTACAGGTGACTAGAGGCTTAAATTCAGGCAATGGTTCCAGGGATAGGATTTCTGATGACAGAAAGATCTCATCTCTCTTGGTTTCTTTTTCATGACTCCTTGGAGATCTTCAAGTGGCTTCAATCTTTCCCCATTTGTATCTCTTTGCTGTGTTCCCAGTCCACTCCTTTTATATCTCAAAAATGTCTGCTTAAAATACATTATACTATATGGCCACATTAAAATAACACAAGTTAAGTTATTCTCAAGTGGGATTGCATCCACAGGTGAGGAATTACAGTACATAGAATTCAAACTAGAACAGACGGGGAAAACAGAAGGCCAGTCATTTATGCCTTACCAACTGTGACCAGAGATTTCATGGTCAGCAGTTTCTTATCTCTGAAATCTGGCACAATGCTAGAAGCCACACAGTAGGTGCTCTGCAAATGTTTGTAAAGTGAAATTGAATGGTTTCCAAGATGTCCAAAGTTGTGGCATCTCGGTTCAGAAAGAGAGGAGGGAAAACAAACCACAGAAAGTTCTTCGAGAGGCACCAGGGATTTACCCATTGTCATCATCTCAATTGTCCCTCATAGTGAGCATATAGAACAGGACTGTACTGTTCCTTAATGTTTCTGACACTATATCTCTTTCCAGAAGTTGGTAGCCCTACCTTTCTCCCACAGAGTAGCTGATGAGTTTGAACAGTCAACCTTGAAATCAGCAGTCTGACATTTATCCGGACCACAATACCACCATACTCCTGCTGGGAAGAGAAGTGAATAGTCCTGACCTCAGTCTGTATGACCGGGACCATGGGAAAGGAGCATTTTGTGCTTTTGTAGAAGAGAGTGCACTGTGGTCAGCTCACCTTCCTCACTTACCTGATTCTACAGGGGCAGTTCTGCAACTTTCTAAGTTGTAGAAGTTGTTGTTGTTGTGAGGACCTTCTAGTCAGTTCTAGCTCAGCAACCCTACGCACAACAGAATGAAACACTGCCCATGCTTGTCATCCTCACAATCCTTGTAACAAGTCCATCGTTGAAACCCTCACTTCATTGACAGTTTTCCTTTGTCTCACAGACCTTCTGCTTTACCAAGCACAATTCCCTTCCAGTCTTCTCCTTAAAGAGCATTCTAGCTGTTCTTCCAACACATATTTATTTTTTCTTCTGGAAATCTATGATCTGTTCAAAATCTGGTTTAGTAAACAAAAGCCATTCACGGCAACACCATGAAGGCGGAGTAGAACTGCTCCATGGGATTTTCTTTAGAGAAGCCAATAATTGCACAGCTGGTCATCTTGAACTACCAACTTGTAAATAAATTGTAAAAAGTAAACTGTCTGTGCTACCTCAGACCTTGGGTCATCAACAGGGATAAAAGTAATTCTTGTCTATACACATCAGCTGCATATATTAAGTTATGAGAAGGGCGCTCTCATTCCCTCGCTCTGGAAAACCCAGTGTTGTTCATTTGTGCATCTACTTTACTCTCCCTTTACTGCATCATATACAGTTGTGCTTCTTTGAGTTTTCCTGGGTTGCTGCCCAATGCTGCCACTTAACTAAAATCTTTAACATATATCCACACATTGAGTGAACATTCATTAACACACATTAAGTAAGATCTTTAACAAATGTTCAGTTTATGGTTGTGTGAGATGCTTCAAAATGTTTTTTTTTTTAATTCATTGATCAGTGATGATCCCATTAAGAGACTTTAACCTGGTGTGTCCAAGACATGAATGCAACATACTGGCATGGAAGCAGGGAACCAATAGTAAAGTGACCAGACATCCTGCTTTTTAACAATTTTACAATGTCTTGTGGCATTTTAAAATTAAAATAAATATATTGCAATACTATTTTTGCATTCTATGAACATTTTTGTTGCTCCATATAGATCAAATTTTTAATCAAGAACCCACCCCCACCCCCCACCCCCGGTCAATGGTGTCCTGCTTAAAATCTGATCACTTTACAATAGAGATCTCTAAAGGGAGGCCCCAATCCAAACTACATGGACAACCCCCTCACCCCAGAAGAATTCACTTCAGAGAGCAGCACTGAAGTGACAACTCAGGGACAGGGATGCAAAAGAAAAGGGAAGGAGAAGGAGTGGAATGCATCCTGGCCTGCCAAGCCCCGAGGACAATGTTCATGCTCAGAGCACCTATTGCACAAAGAAGACCATAGGGCCAACGTCACCACAAGACCCAACATCCCTCACAGACCCCTAGCCCTTCCAGAAACAACCCTGGAGGCACAGTGTGGGAATGGTGCTTGATTCCACCAGGGTGGAATGCTAAGGGTGTGTAGGCAACAAGGGGAGCAAAGCAATGAAGTTCCTAGGGGATACCAAAAATAGACTTTGGGGTCAGAGTGTCGGTCCCCATCAGACGTGACCAGAAAACACTCCTACAGGTTCACAAACAGACCTGGAACTATTTATAGGCTTTCCTTTTGTCCCTGCTTTGTTGTTGTTGTTGTTGTTTTTCTTTTGCTCTGTCTTATTTTTGTGCTTATTATTGCCTATGCATATCTATCAAGATAAAATAAGTGGGATAAACAATCCAGGGGGCAAACAATGGGATTGGTGGTTCTGGGGCACACAGGAGAGGGAGAGGCAGGAAAGGAAGTGCGTGTTAACAAACCCAGGGACTAGGGGACGATACGGGATCTGAAATCAATAAGTGATCTATAATCAGTGGTGAGGAGGGTGTAGGCAGCTGGGTGGGACTCAGTCAAGGTTAATGTAACCAAAGGAATTAGTGAAACCAAAATGAAGGCCAAACACGATAGTGGGAAAAGAGGAAGTAGAGGAAAGAACCAGGAGGCAAAGGACACGTAGAGAGGTCTAAATACAGTCATATATATGTATGTATATATAGCTATGTAATAGTAGAGAAATAGACCCATGTACACATATTTATGCTAAGTATTAAGAATATTGGTTCTCTACTCAAGGACTCCCTCAACATGGGAACACTTTGTTCTAATAACCTGGTATTTCATGATGCTCACATTTCCAACATGATCTCTAAAGACAAAATAAGCAAAAGTGGTGAAGAAAGATGATGGTGCTTTGCTATTAAAGAGATACAGCATCTAGGGTGTTAAAGACTTGAAGATAAGCAGGTGGCCAGCTAGCTGAGAAGCAACAAAATCCACATGGAAGAAGCAAACCAGTCTGTGTGATCATGAGGCTTCAATGGGATGGGTTATCAAGAATTGAAGACCCAGAACAAAAAATCGTATCAATGTAAATGAGGAGAAGTGAGCAGTGGAGACCCAAAACCCATCTGTAGGGAGCTAGACATCCACTTACAGAAGGGTAACAAAGAAGAGAGAAACCAGTCAAGGTGCAGTATAGCACCAATGAAACAGACAACTTTTTTTTATTGCTTCCTCCTACCCACTATCATCACCCCAATTCTAACCTAACAAATCTAGCTGGACTAGAGCATGTGCATGAGTACAGATAAGAGCTGGAAACACAGGGAATCCAGGACAGATAAACCTCTCAGGATCAATGGCAATAACAGGAGGGGGAGAGGAAGGTGGGAGGAGAAAGGGGAACCTATCACAAGGATCTACATAGAATACCCTCCCAGGGGAACACGAACAACAGAAAAGTAGGTGAAGGAAGACATTGGTCAGTGTAAGACACGGAAAAATAATAATTTCTAAATCATCAAGGGTTCGTGAGGATGGCTGGAGGTGGGAGGGAAAAGGAGGAGCTGATACAAAGGGTCCAAGGAGAAAGAAGATGTTTTGAAAATGATGATGGCAGCAAATGTACAAATGTGCTTGACACAATGGATATACATATGGATTATGATGAGTTGTACTAGTCTCCAATAAAACGATTTTTAAAAAATAGCAGAATTTGCAAGGGGTTCCAACAGGAGAGATGAAAGTGAGGATATTTGGAGTCACACCTGCTTGAATTGGGAAATAGGGGCTTTAGGACAGAAAATAAAGAAATGATGAGTGAGTGGATGGGCAAATGAATGGATGGATTGATAGGTCAATAAATAGATAGCTGAACTAAAACAAAACAGCTACTGAGAACCTTACAAAAGTCACGATCATTGGGACACAATTCATAGCAACCCTGTAGGCCAGGATAGAATTGTCCCCTTTGTTTCCAAGATTGTAATCCTTGATGAGAATAGGAAGTCTTCATTTCTAGCCCTAGCCCTAAGCCTAACCCTAATCCTAACCCTCATGTGTTCATTTTCTAGATCAGAAAACTAAGCTCAGAGAAAGATGACTCTCCAAGGGAAAAATTATTGGCAAAGACAAAATGCAATTCAAACTTTTGGTTTACCAGCCCGGAATCGATATTCTGGTATGAAACGTGTTTGGATGCAGGCTTTCAGACATTTCCCATCTACCCTGGACAGTTTTTCATATACTATACACCTCACACCTCCATGTACCCCCCATACACTTATATACACAAAAGAAAAAGTTCCCATCTAAAACCCAGTGTAAAAAAAATTCCTACTTGAAAAGGTGAATCTGAATCAAACTTCATCCATAGATAATTAACTTCCATACTGTGTTGAGCAGGGTTCTCTAGAGAAACAAAACCAGGACACTAACAATTATATATATATATATATATATATATATATATATATATATATATACACACACACGCACATATATATACAGCTGTAATAGCTTATGCAGCTATCCTGTATAAGGATAAATTATACAAAAAGGAATATAACAGTTAATTATTCCACACAGTAGTACAGAGGACCCAGTCCAACTTATTTTCAGGGAACAGTTAATATACTGAGTGTTCTTTAACTCAGGGGAGCTGCTGGGTCCAAGGTCAAGGAAACATAAAACAGATTCTTCCCTCAGGCAAGACAGTCAGAGTCTTCCCACAGCAGCAGACAGCAGGATGGATCAGCCACAGTCAGTAGCAGGGGAGCTTAGGCACGCAGGCCCCGATGTGATCTTGAACTCAAGCAATGCAGGACAACAGAATCCTCCAGCCTCAAGCTCAAGCAATGTAGGCACCAGCAGCATGATGAATCAGGTCTCGAAGGAGTCTCAAGCTCTAGCTACATAATCCATGATTTGGCTTGGCCCACAGGTAGTGCAGCACACAGGTTAAGTCAGAAAACAAGGGAAAGCAGCAGCACATTGGTCTGATCACCAGGGAGCAAGAAAGAGGGGCTGAGCCTTGCAGAGCCATTTATCTGGTCTCCCTTCAATCAAGCTACAGCCTGATTAATCCCTGCCCACATGTTCCTATTACTCTGGTTGACACAATACACTATCATATACACCTCCCTGATTACACCATTGTGTAAGCTTTGGACTCCAGGGAAATGTCTCAAACTGCAGAGAACTCTTTAGGTTTGAGTACAAAAAAATATTTTGAGGTAGTTGATAGTGATACTGCTACAGAAGTCCTTTGAATTATTGGAATTTATAAAAGCAGGAGAAATTGTGAAAGTGCAAAGGGTCCTCATCTCAAATTATCATTATTATTTTTAAGTATGGTAGACACTGTAAAGTCCCAATCCATAGTCACAAGTTGATTCTGACTCATGTAATGGCAACGTAGGATGAATACAACTTTTCCAGAGGGTTTCCAAGGCTGGAAATCCTTAATGTCACACTTTTCTTCAGTGAAGTGGCCAGTGGGCACGAACTACCAACTTTTCAGTTAGTATCTGAGCACTTTAAACACTGTACTTCAATAGCTTCTTGGTCCATACTCACCAAAACTCACTGCCATGAAATCGATGCTGACTTGTAGTGACGAAAAGGGCCGGGTAAAACCGTCCCTGTGAGTTTCTGAGGCATAACTTTTAACAGCAGTAGAGAGCCCCATCTTCCTCCTTCTGAGCAGCTGTTGGTTTAGAGTTGTTAGCCTTGCAGTCAGCAGTCCAGTTCATAGCAATGAAGCCACCAGGACTCCTCTATAGGCCTGGAACTATCATAATTCAGAGTTATGTTCTTGTCTAATCCTACAGTGATTTTACAGCTTCCAGGAGTTTTAAAGTACCATATCTTAAGAGATAACATATACTTCAACATCTTTCTTTTACTATCTACTTTTTATGAATTAGTTTATAGAGTGATATTCTTTTAAAGGAAAAGAAGAGAATATTATACATTCAATCAATTGTTGTATAAATTTTCTCAAAACTTTAGTGATTTAGAGAGGTACTGGTCCATTCCTCTTTTACAGGAGAATCCAAGTTTGCTTTCCTCCTCCAATTGCTGCTGTGTAAGTTGGAGATCATAACATATCCATATATATTTTATACTTCAATTCTTTCTGTGACCTCATCTTCTGAGATTCTAACAACTACTCCCTTGTTACTGTTAGATGCCATTGAGCTTTTTCTGATTCATAACAAACCGCAGAGCATGACAGAAGGAAACATTGGTCAGGCCTGCACTATCCTCATAAGTCTTCCTATGTTTGAACCCATTGTTGCAGTTACTGTGTCAGTCCATCTCGTTGAAGGCCTTCTTTTTTCCCCCAGTTTCCTATACTTTACCAAATATAATGTCCTTTTCCAGGGGCTGATCTCTCCTGAAAACATGTCCAAAATATGTGAGATGAAATCTCAACATCTTTGCCTCTAAGGAGCATTTCCACTGTACTTTAACCAAGACTGATTTATCTATTCTTTTGGTAGTCCACGGCACTTTCTAAATCTTCACTAGCACATAATTTAAATGCATTGGATAGTCTTTGGTCTGTTTGTCAAGCTGAGTTGAATTGTGTGTTGCTGGAAGCTATGCCATCTACCAGCAGGGTTTATTTAAGAAAACCAACAGGGTCACTCAAAGTGAACAGCTTTTAGCAGAGCTTCCAGATGAAGAACAATTTATGAAGAAGAAATAGGCTGTCTACTCTGGAGAAATTAACCACTTAACACCTTATGGATAGGATCAGATAATTGTTCCCAAGCTTGAGCCCATTATCGCCACCAGTGTCAATCCGTCTCCTTGAGGGCCTTCCTTTCTATCACCGTCCCTCTACTTTACATAGCATGATCTCCTTTTTCAGCAACTGGACTTTCTTCACAACATGTCCAAAGTATGTAAGACTATCCTCGCCTCTAAGGAACACTCTGACCATAATTCTTCCAAGACAGATTTATTTGACCTTTTAGCAGTTCAGGTTCTTTCAATATTCTTCAACAGTATCAAAATTCAAGCACATGGATTCTTCTGTAGTTTTCCCCTATTCAATATTTTGAAAATACTGTGGTTTGCATCATGTTAATCCTCAAAGTAACAGCCTTATTTTTCAGCACTCTAAAAATCCTTTGATCTCTCCTGCCCCCATAAGCATTGATCGTGGATCCATGCAAGACAAGTGGCATATGGTAAATTGAAAAAAAGAAACCAAAACGTGTTGGGAGCATGTAGACTGGTACAGATAAGATCTCACAATGCACAAAATCCAAGTCTGATAAGCTCTTCAGGAACAGAAAAGAAAGTAGCAGTATCAGGAGGGGAAGGGGAAAGTTGAGGGAGAAGAGGGGGGAAGGGGAACCTCTCCCTGAGGGCATGAACAACAGCAACATGGATGAAGGGAGACAGCACTCAGTGTAAGATATTATAATATGAAAATAATAATAATAATAATAATAATAATAATCTATCATATCAAGAGGTCACAAGAGTGGGAAAGGAGGAGAGGAAAAAAAGAGGAGCTGATATCAAGGGCTAAAAATAGAAAGTAAATGTTTAGGAAATGATGATGGCAACATATGTACAAATATACTTGATACAATTGATGTATGGATTGTTATAAGAGCTATAAGAGTCCCCAGTAAAATTATCTTTAATAAATCACTTGAAAAAAATTAAAAGAAAACCCCACTGCTCTCACGTGGATTCCAGCTCAATGCTATCTTACAAGGCAGAAAAGGATGCTCCTTTAGGCTTACCAACAAAGCTCCTTAGTGACACATGGGTATTCAATTAAAAAAAAACTGATGAATCAATATTATGAAAGTGATATATTTGGTTTCTTGTTCCCGGTTGAGATATAAACAGTACACTCCCTTTGGGTGGGGTGTGCCCTTCTGATATTACACTTTATCATCTCTCCCTTTCCTCTTCAGTTGGCTACAATATGTACCCCTGGATTTGGTCTAGAACTGAACTTAGACCCCAAGTTCCAGGATTCCATTGTAGCATGACAGCATTGAGCGGGGAGTCAGCGGAGGGGTCTGAGTGCCCAGGCCCAGTCCCAACTACATGGACAGCTGTCCCTCACCCCAGGAGAGTTTGCCTTGGAGGTCAGCACTGAGGTTGCAGCATGGGGAGAGGGACATGTCTGACCAGAGCACATGAGAGTCAGTGAAGGGGGAGGAAAGAAGAATGGAGTGCATCCTGACCCATTCATCAGACCTGGAGGATGATCTCCACACTCAGAACAGCCATTGCACAGAGAGGACCATATGGTCAGCTATCGGAAGAGGACAGTTTCTGATACATCCATTACGAGTTCAACATGCAGTTGTACAGTGATAAGTATTATTTATTATAATAAGGATATAGAGAGCACGAGAGAGAGAGAGAGAGAGAGAGAGAGAGAGAGAGAGAGAGAGAGAGAGAGAGAGAAACAATAAGTGTCAGGCATATTATCACATCAGGGTAGCATGCTCACCTCCACCCCGCTACATGGTCTGCGGGCAGAGAGAGATGAGGGAGAGGAGCTGAGAGGGTCCCACGCTCAGGGGCAGAAGGGAGGCAGGAGTGAGGCAGGAGAGTGAACATTAATTTTCCCAATTTAAATAATCTTAAGGTGGACATATGGGTCCTATTGTCACAGGTCAGGACATGTCAGAAGAGGAGGGCGGTCATAAGGGCTATATGGTGACTAAGGCTTAGGGATGCCTATGTGACTAAGGGGAGAAGGATGTGATAAGAGAAAAGATCTCAGACTCCTGGGAGTAGATAAACAGGTCTGTCTTGTTTGGAGTCTTTGACAATGGTCCTTGAATCCAGTCCACAGGCTTCCAGGGAAGTGAACCATCATCCTAACAGCAGGGTAGTCAGCTCTATCATGAGTGATGCAAAGGGCTCAGATAACTGGAAGCTTCAGGGGGAATAGCTAACTTAGCTCCAAATGCTGGTAAATAGATTGCTTAGTATTTTGAAGTATGTAATTGTGGAAAAGTCCTGTCTTCGTTCCACATTCAGCCCCACTATGAAATACGGTGTCCCTTGCTGAACCAGGGTCCTATGGGGAAAACACTGGAGAAGCAGGGTCAAGAGTGCATCCAGTCTGAGACCACCACACCGAGGCAAGGACTTGCAGCAGAGCAGCAGGAGGGGCAGAACATGGAATTTTGAGAGAGTGCCAAGGATATACTTTGGGGCCAGGATGTGGCACCCCATCTGACTCAACTAGGGGACACTCCTGGAGGTCAACAAACAGACCTTGAACCATTTACAGGTTTTTCTTTTGATGTTTTTGTTGCTATTATTATTTACTTATTTATATATTTTTCCAGACATTGTTTTGTTGTTGTTGTTGTTGTTGTTGTTGTTGTTGTCATCCTTCTGTTTTCTTTTGTCAGTTCATCTTGCAGCATCTTGGTTTTTTTGGTACATATTCTTATCTCTGCAAACCTATCTAGATAAGATAGGCTGGATCAATAGTCTGGAGGAGAAGACAATGGGACTGATGGTTCCTGGGGGGACATGAGAGATGGGAAGGTGGGGAAAGGAGATGGTATTGAGCATCCCACGGACAAGGGAACAACAAGTGATCCAAAATCAGTGGCAAGGTGGTTGTACAAGGCCTGATAGGGATTGATCAAGAGCAATGTAACAGGGAAATTACTGAAACTTCAATGAAGGATGAGAATGATGGTGGGACAAGAGGAAAGTCAAAGGAAATACAGGAAAGAACTAGGAGGCAAAGAGCATTTATAGAGATCTAAATATAAGTATGAACATAGGTGAATATATTTATATATGATGATGGAGAAATAGGTCTACATGCATATTCTTATAGGGTTAGTGTTAAGACAGCAGATGGATATTGGACCTCCACTCCAGTACTTCCTCAATGCAAGAACACTTTGTTCTATTAAATTGGCATTCCTTGATGCTCACCTTCCCCACACAATCACTGAAGGTACATGTGTGCACAAGCAAAAGTGGTGAAGAAAGCTGATGATGGCCGGCTATAAAAGATATCACATCTGGGGTCTTAAAGACTTGAAAGTAAACAATCGGCCATATATAGATCATCAGCAACAAAGTCCTCATGGAAGAAGCACACCAGCCTGTGTTACCACAAGGTATCAATGGGAGCAGTTAACAAGCATCAAAGAACAAAGATCATATCACTGCATGCCCATTCTCCTGACATGATCACTGAAGACAAAGGTGGGCATAAGCAATTGTGGTGAAGAAAGCTGATGGTGTACAGCTATCAAAAGATACAGTGTCTAATGTATGATCATAAATAATTATATTGTTAGCTATAAAATGATATAAATTTGTTTATATAATATATGTATATGAATTATATATCACCACATAGTATATTATATAAAGCTATTATAATTGTGTAAAATAGATCATTGATTGTATAATTTATAACTAAATATGTAATTGTTATAAATATATTTAATTATACTATTATAAGTAAATATGAAATTGATTATAATTATATAATTAATTACTTAATAAAAAAAAAGAATAAAGGCCTTGACAAATGGAAAAAAAAAAGATACAGTGTCTGAGGTGTTAAAGACCTGAAGGTAAACAAGCAGTCATCTAGCTCAGTAGCAACAAAGCCCACATGCAAGAAGCACACCAACATGTGGGACCACAAGGCATCGAAGGGATTATGTATCAGGCATCAAAGAACTAAAAATGATATCATTATAAATGTGGGGGAGTACAGATTGGGGACCCAAGGTCCATCTGCAGGGGAATTGACACCCTCTTACAGAAGGGTCATGGAAAGGAGATGAGCCAGTCAGGGCACAGTGTAGCAACAAGGAAATATGCAACTTTCCTCTAGTTCTAAAATGTTTCCTCTCTTCCCCTATCATGGTCTGAAGTCTATCTTACAAATCCGGTTAGACCAGCGGATGTACACTGATATAGACAGGAATTGGGAAAATGGAGAATCCAGGACAGATGATCCCTTTAGGACCACTGGGGAGAGTGGTGACACCAGGAGAATGGAGGGAAGATGAAGTAGAAAGGGGGAATCAATTATAAGGATCTATATATAACCTCCTTCCTGGGATACAAACTATAGGGAAGTGGGCAAAGGGAGACATCGGACAGCTTTCAATATGACAAAATAATAATAACTTTTAATTATCAATGTTTCATGAGGGAGTGAGGACAGGGGAGAGAGTGGAAAAAGATGGAGCCAATACCAAGGGCTTACGTAGAAAGAAAATGCTTTGAGAATGATGATGGCATCAATGGTACAAATGTGCTTTGCATACAATGGATGGATGAATTGTGCTGAGTTGTGTGAGCCCCCAATAAAAAGATTTTTTTAAATGACATATTTAGTAAACATTGCCAAATTCATTAAAATAAACATTTAAAAATCATAAATTTGTCCTGAATGTTTTGATAAAATATTCTATAGAGGATGTTGAGTGAAGAGGGAAGGGATACAGAACAGATTTTTAATTTCGCCTGGGGTCCAGACTTTCTGAAGCCACTGAAGCCAGATGAACCCCTAAAACTAGTACCCTGAGATTACCGCTAAGCCTAAACTATATACCAAAACAACCCCTGAAGTCTTCTTTAAACAGGACAATAAATCTCAAACCAAGCTCACCCTCATCAAACTGACTGTAACTCATACTGACCCTGTAGGATGAAGGGCCCCTGTGAGTCTCCAGCATTGAAATTCTTTACAGGAGTAGAAAGCCTCTCTTTCACCCATGGAACAGCTCGTGGTTTGAATTGCTGGCATTGCAGTCAACAGCCCAATGCAGAAACATGATACCACCAAGGATCCTTATAGCTTGGCTTAATTAGGAAAGATTTTTCTGCCCTGTGCAGTGGGTTCATTTAAAGAACTAACTATATTGGGCCAAACTGACAACAACTTGAAAGATTAGATAAAATTTCTGGTGGTATAGTGAATGCTAGTTGGACTGATGACTATAAGGTCAGTCATTTGAAACTACCAGCTGCTCTGTGGGAGAAAGATGGAATTTTCTACTCCAGTAAAGAGTTATAGTCTTGTAAATCCACAGAGGTAGTTCTACTCTGGCCTATACAGTTGCTCTGCATTGCAATTGAGTCAATGATCGTGTGTCTAGTTTGGTTTGGTTGAAGGGTTAGAAAAGAAACTCAGAGTCTACATTGATATCATTAGTAGTAGAATAACTCAGAAAAATAGAAAGAATGCTTTCAGAACTTAAATAATGTAGTCAATGTCACTGAATTGTATTTGCAGAATTTGCTGGGTTGCTGTATACTTTGTGGCATAGCTTTCCTCAGCAACAACAAAAATGTATTTTAAAAATCCACACATTTCTACAATATCAGATTTAGAAGGAACTCGAGTATCATCTAGATCAGAGGTTCTCAAGTAAGGGTGATCTTGCAACCTTGAAGGATATTTTGGGAACAGATTTTATTGACACAACGTGGACGAGCATGTTGTTGGCTTAGAGTGGGCACAGCTCACTGCATCAAGTTATTTCTGACTTATAGTGACTCCATAAGACAGGGTAGAATTTCTGCTGTCAGTTTTTGAGATTGTAACTCTTATGAGAGTAGAAAGTCATATATTTCTATCAAGAAGTGACTGGTGGTTTTGAGCTGCTGGCCTTGTGGTTAGCACCCATTTTACCTCTATGCCATAGATTCTGTTGTACAGGATATAATTCATAGATAAGTCTCTCACAGAAAAGAATTATTCAGGTCAAAATGTCAATAGGTAGAAGTAGAAAAATCTTGATTTAACTCAGCAGTGCATAAACTGCTCCTGGAAAGGGCCAGAGAATAAATATCACATATATTGCACAACTCTGCCACTGTCAGCAGAAACAATGATTAACAAACAACCACACAAAATATATAAATGTGTATGACTTTGTTCCAAAATTTTTTACAAAAACAGATGGTGGCCTGGATTTTTTTCATGAGGCAGTTTTAAAATCCTGATCCAGATCAATAGCTTCCTTTTCTGAAAATAAAGTGGGACTTTTTGTTCAAATGAATTATATGGAATCCAAGGTACTAAAAAAAAATCAAAGGGATGATACTTCTTTGGTGAGGCAAAGGTTCCTGCAAGGTGGTTCTTAAGGAAATAATCTGGTCAAGTCTCTTCAGGACATGGATTTAAATCCTCCAATTTTAAGAAGCACCAGAGTGCTCCTTAGAGACAAGAATGACAAGTAAAACAAATCTATCTTACATACTTTGGATATATTGTCAGATACCAGTCCCTGAAGAAGGTAAATTGAAAACACAGCAACAAAGAGGAAGACCCTGAAGGAGGTGAAGTCCCACAGTTTCTTCAACAATGAATTTAAGCATAGGAACAATTGTGAGCAGGACCAGGCAGTGCTTTGTTCTGTTGGACACAGGGTTACCATAGGTAGGAACCCACACCATAACACCAAATGATAACGATGACAGTAATATTTCCCAATTGCCTCTGTCCAGAATGAGCAAATATATCCATGTTCAAAAATTGCCAGTCACTTTCCATGGCTCCAAGACTAAAGTTCTTCTCCCAACCTTTCTTACTACAAGTGGAAGAAAGTGGCTCTTGGCCCAGGCTGAGAAGCTTTCTCATCTGATTCCACTGATTTATTGTGTGACC
>PVJH01023494.1:0-34685 GCA_004026705.1 Nesogale talazaci | reverse complement strand
AATTCCACACCTTTAGGATATAGGGGCCCTCACACACACACACCCCTCACACCCCTTGATGAGGAAGGAAGCTGCAGGTAGGCCAAGCCCATCTGCAAGATTGGAGGAGACATGTAGCAAGTCACAGCCTTGATTTTTTTGAAGCCTAAATTATCTTTTGGTTTCTACTGGATTCTTAACATTGGTTTTGTGGGGCTTTTGGCATTAATTGGGTGGGGGGGAGTGGCTTTGTATACCCTGTTCTGATTATTACAATATTTCACTTGGGGCTCCTGTGAACTTGTTTTAGAGAGCCAGGCATGATGTCTCCCTTGTTGCTCGCAAAGATGGAGTGGTCTTTCCTCTAGTATCATGTTTTTATGATACTACTTTGCAGTCATGAAGACTGACGAAGGACTTTGACGATTCTCATCAAACTTTGGAAATCCTGAAATTTCTGGGAGGCATTGATGGCTTATGCAGACGAAGCAGGAAATTTGAAGACATCGTGATCCGCAGTAGGCAGAGAAATGCCCACACTCTTAAGTCCCAGTGTCGGAGACCGTGGTACATTGCATGGCAAAGGAAAATTAAGGCTGCAGATGGAATAAGGAAGGAAAGAATTGGCTCACTCTGAGAGAGAGTCCCCGAGATCTCATGTGTGTAATCCCCAAGTCCAACCCAGTGGCCTGCAGTTCATCCTCACTCAGCCACTGCCCCATAAGGCTCCTGAGACTGTAGGGGTGTAAATACAAAGTGCCTTAAAAAAGGCACCTGAGGAAGGTCTGACCTGGGGAGAAAAGCGTAGAGAGGTGCTGTAGAAGATGGAGGAAGGCCTGCAGAGACAAAGAGTGCAGGTAGCTTTTAGGAGCTGGAAAAGACAAAGAAATAGAAACAGCTTCCCCGGTCCCCACCCAGAAGGAAAGCACACCTTGATTTCAGCTCAGGCGTTGACTCCAGCCCACACGTGCTATGTACGCTGCTATGTTTGCGGCAATCAGTCACAGCAGCCATCAAAGTAGTATATAAGAGGGTTTTAAAATCCTATGCCTTTGGCTTCTCCCTTTGGTTTAAAGTATTTCTTGAAAGCTCCTTTGTGCAAACCTGGGAACCCATGGTGTAGCAGGATGGAGGGCGCCAGTGGGGAGGCAGGGAGGGATTTCTCAGGATGCAGGGAGAGAACTGGAGGAAGAGAGAGAAAGATGAGAGCTTTTCATTTGGTTTATGTGTCTGGCTGCTAACTGCCATGTTGGCAGTTGGAGATTGCCAGCCGCTGCAGGAGGAAGATGAGGCTTTATGAGCCCATACAAAGGTACAGTTTCAGAAACCCACGGGAGCAGTTCTATTCTGTCCTGTAGGGGCATGTGGCAGTCATCTGCTTATGTAAATTTTATAATTGAAATGTAGGGGTGGAGTCTGGCCTGTTAATCAGGAGAAAGCCATTGAGTAGCTGATGAGACCTCTGTGTGGGCATGGCTTTCACCTGAGACTCCTGGGAAATCTCGCGGTATTTCCCTCATGAAGATGAGAAGCTGTCTTCCCCAGTTGTTGGGATTAGTTTCAGAGATGATTAACCACAGGCAAACAAGATGCAGCCTCCAAGAAGCTGGAGGAGCCAGCGGAGAGACCACTCGGCTTTGCCCTGATGAAGACAGACCTCTGAAGCTGGAGTGGCATGCTGTTGATGAACCTGAGCCCTGGAAGCGAGGAGCCATGTGAAGACCCCTGCCAGCGCCAGAATTCTGCACCCACTGACCTGTGACTTCCTGAGTCGGAAGCAGACTTTATAGACTGACTTCTGGCATATGGGTTATTATTGGACTTATGACTTTGCCCTGGACTAAATTGGGATGCCTTTTTAGGGTCACATTTCTTTTGTATATAAACCCTTTCCTTATACCTACATGCGTGTTTCTGAAATTTGTTCCTCTAGTCTATCCGGACTTACACAGGGCACTATGAGTTGGAAATGACTCGGTGGCAGTGAGGCGATTTTGAAGTTGATGCTGTTTGGTTTGGTTTGGGTTAGGTTCGGGGGGGGTCCTTTCATTTTATTTTGGAGATAGTGAACCAAGAGGTGGAAATTAAATTCAAATTAGGCCAACTTCCTCTGACATGCAGATCATCAAAGACGACAACACCGTAAGCCTTTGCAGCCTTCCCGGAGTCCTGGAGCACGGGGTTAAGCACTGTGGTGACTTCCAACCCACCAGCTGCCGTGTGGGAGAAAGGCTGATGCAAACCAAACTCCCTGCCATGGAGTCAACCCTGACCCACAGCGACTCCCTCTGGGCTTCCTAGACTTTAACTTTTTCTGGGAGTAGAAAGGCCAGGCTTTCTCCCTCGGAATTGCTGGTTCTTTCCAAACGCGGGCCATGCGGACGGATCGCAGGCCCAATCCTGGCCGGTGTTCTCCTCGGTCCTGCAGAGTTCCCACGCGTCAGGAACCATCTCACCATCAGTGGGTTGGTCTTGATCTCAATCATTGAATATCCCCTTCACACACTTTCCTGGAGACAGCTTACTTTCTTTAAGGAACTTCGATTGGGCTGCTCCCCGCGATGCCAGCGGTTCAAAACCACCAGTCAGTCCACTGCAATTCAGTAGCCGTGAGCTGGCCTGAGGTTCCACAGACAACACAGGTTCAGAGTCATGACGGAGGGGTAAGTCCAGATTCATGGGCCATCAGTTTTCTGAAAAATATAACTGTGGTCATAATCACCCATGGAGACGACCCTCAGAGAAAACCAGGTGGGTTCTTGTTGAAAATAGATTTCTCAGTAAAATTAAATCTTTATTTTTTAAAAAGGGGCAGGTGGCGGATGGGGAGGGGTGTCCAGAATTGTAGAATCGTTATTTTGCATGTGTCACCAGAGGGCGCTGTGACCTCAGTGGAGAACAGGAAAGATCCTAAACAAGGGCCTTTCTTTAAGGAAGGACCTTTGAAGGTCAGCGAACAAACGCGGAGCTTTGTCAAATGCTGATGCACATCACTAGACTCAATACGTTTTCTCTTGTTTTTATTTGTCTCTTATAAGTCGACCTCAGAAACATAAAGCAGGAGAAATGAACCCTGCCTCTTTTCGGTTTTGCCGAAGAGGGTGGGTGGCTAAGAAGGAGAGAGCACAGTACAATGTAGAGGTTTATGTCCACGTGAAAACCGAGCCCCCAGACACCATGCAGGGCTAAGCGTCACACCCCCATCATGCAAGGACATTAAACTATCTGGCGATTACAAATCCCGGTTTTTATGATGACGGATGTCCAGTGTCGCCACGAGGCATGCGTCCCCTTTGGACTAAAGGTAAAGAGAGAACAACACAGAACAAGCAGAGAAGTCTCCTCACAGTCTGAGCATGTGAAAACTATTTTCAAATATATATATATATATATATATATAGAGAGAGAGAGAGAGAGAGAGAGAGAGAGAGAGAGAGGATTCCTTTAGGATGATGTCAATGAGGTACTGTGGGAGCATGGGGAAGAGGGTCTAGTGGGAAATGTGAATTATGGAGACATCCAGAGGAGGCAAGTAGACATTTCCTGGTCTCATGACACCAAGAATTAATAGCCTCCTGTCCCCCCTCCCCAACCTTCCCATATGGTATCCACAGAAGTAGAAATTCATCTGTGAGGGGTGGAATTATCTTGCTTCATTGATTTTTATTTATGTTTAACTGTGTGTTTCAAATCCCTGGGCAGGGAGGTCATCTGAGAGACACTTCTTGCCCTCTTGTGATTTCAACATACAAGACTATTAGGGGAGGGGGAGAGAGCTGAAATGGAGAAACCCCCAATTAAATAGTATAGTCCATGAGAGGGAAGGTGCGGTGATGGCTCTTCCATGTAGATGTGTAGACTTTACAATAGAAAGTGGCCTTGGGCAAGGGAGCCTTTGAACTTAAATTACTATCTGCATGGCTGGAGCAAACTATTAGCATTTGGTAGGGGGAGGGGGGGATTTGATATAGGGGTCTATGTCCCTGAATGTAAATACGGCTTTGTCTGGCACCTCTCCCAGAAGACTCGTAAAAATCTGCTTTTATTTACCCGTTTCTTTTCTAGAACATGATTTGCAATGCAGAAAGACTAGCTGAGAACATATCACAGGAGTGAGGAAGGTTAAAGTTGGGGGGGGGGAACCCTCCTGTCTGGCATTGCTTTGAGAGGCCTGCTTCCATCCAAAGTGCTCTGAGCACCCAAGCAGGCTCACTCAAAGCAGGAAAGAAAGGAAACCCCATTCGTGCCCCAGCCAAGGCGTGTGGGGGGGTGGGGGGGTGGGGGTGAGGGGAGGGGGGTTGGAGAGAAGCAGCCTTCCAGAGGTAGAAGGAAGAGACTATGGTCTGGGATAGTCCCTGTGTGGTGCAAGCTATGTGTATTCCAAAGCTTGCTCCTTCAAACCCACCCAGAGTCTCCTGGAAAGGCAAACCTCTGATCTGCCTCCTGGAAGGCTACAAGGAGAGTCCTACGGGGTAGGTCTAATCCATGGCCACAGATTTGGGTGTGGGTTTGGGGTGGGGTGTCAAGGGAAAGACCCCTTTCCTTCTAGGTTTCAGATCAGCCAAAAACCAACTCTGAAGGGTATACCACTCTCAGCACAACGGACTGCAAGTCGGACCCAATCTGCTGGGGTCCCCTTGGGCTCTTCTTAAAAGTCACAGAGCGGTGTGATGGGAGCCAGTGGGAGAGACTGGGGGCAGGAATGTCCAGCTCTATCTCTGGCCTTATCAGTCTTCCTCTGGGGACCAAGCAGACCAGTTTCCTTCTCAGAGCTTGGATAAAATGGAGCCAGGCTAACACACCATCACTCCATATAGGGCCACTTCGGGGGAAGGGGGTCAAGGGGGTGCTGTGAAAAGTGCTGCTTTGCCAACTATAAAGTGCTATGTAAACATAAGGCATCCGTTTCACAATGAAACCTGGCTCCACGCCCACCTACTTGGCTAGGCTTCCTGGAGTCTTGGTAATTCATACTAATTGAGTCTTCTTAGATTTGCGCTGTGGTGGCAGAGAAGAGAATTCCTAACATCTGAGTCCCTTCAAACAGGGAACCATCCAACTCGGTGCATGTCAGTGAGGTCCACAGACAAACAGGACCCCAAAGATGAGGCCTTTGGGTTCTGGGAACCTAAGACATGAGCCAAGTTTAGACAGAGATTCTTTCCATCCTGAGTGATCGTGGTTTTGAGTCTTGTCCTGTCTTCAAACCCATGGCTATCCAGGTGTGCACAGAGTTCTCACCTTAGTCTCCATGACACCCCCCCACAATCCACTTCAGCAATAGCCCCATTGCTAGGAAGAAACTGGGAGTACTCCAATCTTCCCTTGTAGACTTTAGAAAATGTCTGAAGAGAGATGCCTTCAGGCCAGGGAGACTCCCCAAGCCTTTCCCTGTCTCTCCCATTTCATCGCTTAGTAGCCACCACTGGGGTGAGTTGCTCACAGAAGTCGCCACCTACTTCTTAACAAGACAGCACTCAGAGCAAGCGCATTGACTCACGGGAAAGCACGACTGAACCTGGAATAGAACCAAGCAGTTGGGGAAGGTTCGGACAAGCAACTGTCCTTGTCAACAAATCCAGCACTTCTGGAATGCTTTCTGAAAATGACCCCAAAACCAATGGTTCCGAGGCTCTGTGCAGTAATCTCGTGGACCCCTTTTTCCGGGAAATTTGAGCGGTCCTAAAAACAGATCCTTGGACTCAAAAAAAGGCTCATTGTCTATTCATCACAGGAAACCATGCTCATATTTTCCCAAGCCTCTGCGCCAAGCTTTGAGAACACTTCAATTTAGGAGAATATATCCCAGAGTCCAGAGTCCGGGTCTTGCAGAGGTTAAGGTGCTTCGCTGCTAACCTCAGGATCACCTGTGATAACCCACCAACCACTCTGCTGGGGACAGGGGCTGGGGAGTGGGAGGTGGCCATCTGCTTCCATACAGACTACCCAGCCTCCTAAATCTCTACCCTGTCCTACCGGGAAGCTATGGGTTATAGTCAACTCCGCAGCAGTGAACCTCACTGGGGGAAGTGGGGGATAGGGGTCAGAGAGGAAGATATTCTGCACAAACATCCATGCCAACCAATTATTTCCTCCAGTCTTTTTTCTCCTTCCCTCCACCCTTTGTCTGCAGTGGACCAGCCTTAACCATCAAGCCGCTCATCTCTGCCGAACACGACGATAGTGTCCAGCGTCAGAAGAGGAAACCCTTGGTCTCTCAAACCAGCAACACAGCAGCCCCGTCTGAAAGACTTCCTTCTGCCTGGGCCAACTGTATGCTCACTGCAGGTCAGAGCCAGGTGACCATTCAGCCTGTGACCTCAGCCAGCACCTTCCCTAAACATGAGGGCCCACATGAGTGCTAGGCCCTAGCCCACAGGCAAGGGCTCCTCTCTGACAGGCCTCTTGCACTACAACTCACTTCCTGTTTGGTTTCTTTCTTCATGTGAGGTTCTCTTCCTTGTTGACAGAGCCTCACAACTTCTCAGTAAGACGTGGGGAAATATTCAAGAGACATTTCCATCTACTTTGCAGATCAAATTGGGGCGGTTCTTTCCATTTGAATGTCAAGCCACATGTTGACTACAAACAGAAGGACAGTTTGCTAGGGGCAGGGCCAAAGTGGGCTTTCGGTGGGTTGTGGTTTGTCTCATGGTGAGAAGTGTTCATGATTAGGAAGTGAAGACAGTCATGTTTTTCCCCCTCTCAAATAAAATGAGTTCATCTTTAACAATGGGCTCCACAAATCTCCAGTGGTCTTGGTAAAAAAAATACATTAATTATATCTCATTTGGTTTCAAGTTTATGAGTGCTAAGAGCATAAAGCTTCAAGAAGAAAACTGATTTAATGGAAGAGATAACCCTAAAAGGAAAGTATTTTCCCAGCAAGGAGGATGATATATAAGGAACAAAAGAAATCTAAGAGCCTTGGGTTGAGAGAGAAGGGGTCAGAAAAATCAGAGATTAGGAATGCATGCCCCTATATTTATCCCTCAAGAACCCCTGAGCATTCTTCTACCTTATAGTGCAGCATAATAATACCAATGAATCAATTATATCCCTATGTTTCTCAAGCAAAAAAGTATATACTTCAAGGATTTATACTGACTAAAACATACAATAGTATACCATCTTTGAAAACACTAGTAATCTGAACTTCTATAAATATACTTAAATAACAAACATAGAAAGTTTATCTAGTCACATAGGACACGACGTGACACAAAAGCTATACAAAAATAAAACCATCATCATTTAACACCCCTATTGGTTTTGTGTTTGGAGTACAGGTATTAAACAGACTCAGGTGCCAAAATCACGTTTTCAAACTGGATTCCATGGGACCAGAGTCCAGGACATGTGCCGTAAGACTTCATGCCGAGCTCAGCCCTGTCTCCCAAGTTGCCTAGACCAGCTAGGAGGGGGAAGAGGTTTCCAAGTGTAATAAGATGCTTTTCTCTCACTGTTTGGTGGCAAGCAAACATTTATGGGATTCCTCCCACCTGGGTCAAGTGTGAAAATATCAAGTTGTCCTTTGAGGGAGTGGAGACTGGAACGTGCCTCCCACTGTGTCTCTCTGGCACCTTCTTTCTGTGACATGTTGGCCAGTATGTAGAAATGGCACCATTTTTCTATAACCCACAAAGTCAAGGATTTGTTCCTGAAGACTGAATTAGTCCTGCTCAAGTTGTTTGCTGAAGAAAATGTTCCTCCACTTGAAAAAAAAATTAAAAGAGAAATCTCAAGTATACAGTCAAGTGGAACTATGTACAATCTTCTTTTGGAACACAGAAGAGTTCTATGAACAGTTAGCCGGGGTCCAATGTGATCTTTTGTCTATAGAAGGTTGGCATAATCTTGGGATAAAGAAACAGATACATTTCTCACATCCCAGCAGGAGCCTGGCAGAATCTGAAGCTCACAGGAGGAACATGAAAAATATTTTTTGACTGAATTCAATAATTCCAAGTGATGCATTCCGTGGATGTCTTGCCACTAGAACTGGGAGGCTCGATCTCTTTGGTAAAGACCTACCCCCTGAGTTCTATCATTAGAGGATTCCAGCCTTGCTTTGAAGGGAAAAAAAATGCAAAATCTTGCAACATCTCAGAGAGTGACATAGGATCAAAGGAAAGAGTCTCTTGGCTCATTCTCAAATAGAACTTTCGATGCAGGTTGAGGATGGATGGTTCTCAAGTTCCTGGGGGTTGTCCTCGGGAACAGGCATGGCCCGCTGCTGCTGGTAGATGTCTTGAATCAACAGGGTGTTCATGACCTTCCACTCTCTGTATTTCCTGGCTGTCAACTTCGGATCATCCAGCAACTGGTTAATCATAG
The DNA here is from genome assembly GCA_004026705.1 of Nesogale talazaci. Classification (NCBI taxonomy): domain Eukaryota; kingdom Metazoa; phylum Chordata; class Mammalia; order Afrosoricida; family Tenrecidae; genus Nesogale; species Nesogale talazaci. The sequence goes on along the minus strand of PVJH01023494.1, from coordinate 26,369 downwards.
CCAAATCGTGTTCTTTGCACTGTCCAGGGAGAAACAAAAGTGGGAGGGTGTCATAAGTAACTTAATTTCAATAATTTATTTTCGGTATTTTTATAAATAAATGCACATACACATTTTTCCTTAAATTATCCATGTTTCTTTACTCATCAATATTCCAATCCCTCTCATTCCAATTCCAAGCCCAAGAGGTATGATCAGAAAAAGAAAAACAGGTGCTGTAAAGTGGATTTTGGAAACTCCATTTGTGACTGAGAAGAACTGGGCTCTAGAGGGGTTTGGGTGACAGTTTTTCAGAAATACCCAGTCAAGTCTTTCATTCAAGGCAATACTGGGTGAACTTAAATGTGTATCTTTCCATTAGCTGCTAAGTGTTCGTTGCTAGGCAGAGGCTCCAGGATGATACGCCTGTCAACCACAAGAAAGTTCAATGGTCTACCAAAGTGTTCTTGGGAATACACCAAATGGTCTTTGCATTGCCCTTCCCTGATCAATCCATTATTCTACAACCACCAGATTAACATTTTCCCCGCTTCTACTCACATAGCCAGTTTCATTGACCATCCAAATCCCACTAAGTTGGGAGACAATCATGTACTCAACATAAAAGGTAACACAAAATACATCACACACATATATCATTTACCCATACAGAATGAATATACAAGTTATCTTTTATATGCAGAGCAGAGACTTAAGGGCTCTTCATCAAAATCGTATACATTCCAGTACTTCAAGAGAGTACACCATCTACAAACATTATCTCATCCTGCCTCCTTTGTCACCGATGTCACATGCTGTCTGCCCCAGTAATGTAGTGAGTTACACATCAGAGTGCTAGCTGCAAGGGCAACAGTTTAAACCCACTAGTCACCCCTTAAAAGAAAGATGAGCTTGTAGAAAACTCCCTTAAAAATTTACAGTTTTGTGGCTGAGCCCCGTTGGCGTAGTGGTTGTGTGCGGGATTGCGGCTCACAGGGTTGGTGGTTCAAATCCAGCAGCAGCTCTCCAGGAGCAAGGCTGGGCCTCCCATTCCCACCAGGGGGTCAGTGATCCCCCTCGAAAAAAAAGATTTATAGTCTTGCAAATCCACAGAGCAGTTTTATTCTGTCTTACAAGGTAGCTATGAGTTGAAATCAATTCAATGGCAGTGAGTTTGCTTTTTAATTTGGGAATTAGGGAGTTTTCTGCATCCAAGATATAGAATTAAAATCCTAGATGCATCAAGCTCTACATTCAAAAATTCATTCAGCCCTGACAATTGTTTCTCAAATCTATTCCTTTTTCTCCATTCCAGTAACTATAGTCCAAATTTGGTACTTGAGTGTGGATTTACAACTCATAGTAAAGAAACAAAATTCCTCACAACTGGACCCATAGGTCACATCACAATGAACATAAAAGAAGATGGGAGTTGTTAAAGATTTCTTCTTGTTGGATCCACAATGAACATTCATGAAAGCAGCAATCAAAAGATGGAATGACATATTGCATTGGTAAAGATCTATTTAAAGTGTTGTTGAGCAATGATGCCACTTTGAGGATGAAGGTGTGCCTCACCCAGGCCATTGGATTTTCAATCATCTCAAAAACATATGAAAGTTGGATATTGAATCAGGATGACCAGGAGAGAATAGTTACATTTAAATGATGGTGCTGGCAAATATTGATCATTCCATGAACAGCTAATAAGACAAACAAATCAGTCTTAGAAGAAATGCAGTCAGAATGCTCCTTAGAAGTGGCAATGACAAGACTTCATTTCACATACATTGGCCAGGCTATCAGGAGAGACCAGTCCCTTGAAAAGAACATGATTCTTGGTAAATAGAAGGGCAATGAAAATGGGGAAGATATTCCAGAAGATGAACTGACACGGAGACTGCAACTATGAGCTCAAGCATAAGAAGAACAGTGAGGATAGCACAGGACTGAGCAGTGTTTCATTCTGTGGTACACGGGGTTGCTATGCGTCAGAACAGACTCCACAGCACCTAACAACAACAATTTTGGACTCAACCTTTCATATCTGATCTCCTATTATATCGCCCATGAAAGGGCCCTGCCTCCAGTCTCTGCCCTAAATCCAACTTCCACATACCAGCTCAGGTGACTCATCTCAACTCCCAATGTCGGACTAGTGGCCCCTGCTACCATCAGGGACACGTCAGGGCCCCACTTGTCCTATTGACAATCCACTCCATTCTCACAGCTATTCCTAGGCTTGAGCCAACTGTTGCAATCACTGTGTCACTCCAACTCCTGGAGGGCCGTCCTCTGTATTATACTAGCTATAGTCTTATAGAACGGACCCCTGGTCGTGTGGTGTATTAGGCATCGGGCTGTTACAGAAGGTCAGCAGTTCAAACCCGCAAGTGACTTTATAGGGGAAAGATGCCTACTCATAAAGAGATAGTTTCAAAAACTACATGGGGCAATTCTATTCTACCTGTCATATATAGAGCAATTCTATCCTATCAATTCTGTCTTATCAAGTCACTGCCAGTCAAAATCTACTCAGTGGCAGTGGGGTTGATTTTAGAATTTGGTAAAATTATGAAAATAGACCACCAGGCTTTCTTAAGCATCACTGACTGGATTTGAACTAACAAACTTTTAGACAACAACTGAATAACAAGCAGAAAACAAACCAATTTTGTTTATTGGTTATTTATTTCCTGCACCTACCACAGTGTCTGGTACCTATTAACACCAGGGTGTGGACCTTGTGGAAGCAGTCTCTCTGCCTCCAATGTGGACAGGATCAAACTGTCTGGGAGACATTCACAACCAGACTCAGTGATCTTTCCACTGGAAATCCAGGAGCACTGAAGTTAAGTGGAAATTTTGTACTACCCAGAAAACTTATACAACCACTATCCCTTTTCTCTCCTACTCCCCCAAATGACAATCTCCAAACTTTTCATTGCTTCTCAAACCACTTTATTCCATTGGTTAATGAGTTTATGCATCAAAACCCATCCATCCCAACTATTATTATTATTTAGAAAATGGAAACACTCATAAGAATGATTTTCCAAATTCCTGTTGTCTACTTCAATGGAGCAGCACACATGAACATGACCTTTCCTTCATGAAGGTGAATGAAAGAAGTGCACTTTGTGCAAAGACCACTTGAGCACCATCACCCCTCCCCCACTCAAGAAATACATGACAGCAATTCGTCCTCTTTCTGGTAATTCATCAATTTTCCATTACCACTTGCTCATTCCCACTGGTATACGTGTATCCTGTTTTTTTTCCTGTCTTAAAACCATCTCTAGACTTCTCTGTCTCAGCGAATACTCTCCTTTTTTCCTTCATTTTACAGTGGACAGTTTCAAAAATGTCTCTTGTCACTGCCTTCAATTTCCTCTGGCCATTCTCCCACAACTCTCTCCCATCAGGCCTCTACTGCCATCATTCTCTCAAAGATTCTCTTGAGCAGGTCATCAAGGACCTAAGCACAAACATGGCCATGGAGTCTACCCTGACTCAAAGCCACACGAGCAAAGGAAAGAAAGACTAACCCTGACAGATTTCCAAGGCTGCAATCTTGATGATCCACCAATCATCTGCCAGTTTGTCATATTGTGGTGGACTGCATGTTGCTGTGATGGTAGAAGTGACACCACTGACTTTTCAAATGCCAGCAGTCACTACGGTGGACAGATGTCAGGGGATCTTCCACACTAACCCACACTACGAAGAGATGGACCACTTCTGAAACATTAGTCACTGAAACCTTAAGGATAGGAACACAAGATTGTCTGAGACAGTGCTAGAATATGAGACTCAGGGTGGAAGGCATTCAAAATGTGATGGGGGAAGAGCTATTTCTTTAAAGTAGACTTAACAGGAATGATCTGGATGGAACAGCTTTGGGTCTTTCATTTGCTGATGGGGCAAAATCAGAAAATCAGAAGCTGCAGCTGAGGACATTTATTAATAACCAGAACATGAAATCAAGGAAATGTCAAAATTATCAAAAGTAAAAGGAACGCATTAGGATCGATACCTTGGCATTGAAGAACTCTCATTGGGTCAAATCCTGCTGATAGCAACACTACACAGAGTATTGGAGGATGTTGAAAACCTCATCCCACTACTGACAAGTGGCTGGGGGATTTGAACCATCAACTTTGTGACTAGTAGCCAATGCCTAACCCACAGTATCAAGAGGGATTCTTGTGAGGCATTAATGAGCAAATATGGACTAGTGAGGGCCATTTCATTATGTTCACTCATCATCAAAAGAGGACATTTCGGCTAAGCCCTGGTGCTTTGTAGTTGTGTGCGTGACTGCAGCCCACTGGGTTGACAGTTCAAATCCGGCAGCAGCTCTACAGGAGCAGGGCTGGGCTTCCTACTCCCACCAGGGCAGTGATGCCACACACTCACACGCATGCACACACAAACACAAACCGAGTATTTCAAGATCTATCCTGAAGCTCAACACCATCATTCAGAGCACAATTTTTTTCCAGGACAGAATGAAAAATATGGAAACTCATCTTCAGAAATGTGTAGACCTACTTGGAGAGAAGGATGAGGAGCAATAGCCTCATATTTTAATATTGCTGTTTAATAAGGATTTCTAAATCTTGCAGCACTATATTGTGACTTAACCTCCAGTATAAACCATTTTAAAAGTTTTATTTTGCATTCATTTGACTGCTTGATTGTGCATCTGCATGGACAAGCTATCCAAACATTTTATAAAACAGACGCAGAGTCACAGCATTTGGGAACATGACTTTAAGATGACAAATAAATGCATGAATCACTTGCCTACATCTGAGGAGAGAGTAGAAGAAAGGGCCTCTTCAACTTTGAACATTAGGTACATAATGCTTTCAGTGCTGAACAACTCAAGTGCCTTACCTTTTGCTTCAAAGTGTGTTAGTGCTTTTTACGGATAAAAGAAAAACACACTGAAAGAAGATAAACAAACCTCCAGAAAGCCTGGCTGTGCGGGGCACCCTAGGAGTCAGCATCAGCTCCCCGCACTAGCCCTGCTTTCCACTGCCTGGTGATGTCCCCAGCACAGTGTCGGGGCCAAGGATGCACTGAGGAGCTTTCACACCTCCCGCCTTGCTTTCTTGCAGGCAGGCAAAGTGTGGCCGTGGTGTGCCTCCAAATACAAGGAAAGACTGGATTTTCATGTTGGACGTCAGCTCTTCAGTAGGTCGACGGATCTAGGATCTAGCAGGGGAAATGTCTCCGACTAGAGCAGTGAGAGGGGAGAGGAGCTCATCTTTCCTTCAACATGCAGAAAAAGGGGATTGGCGTTTCCAACACTGCCAGAGGGTCTGACGCTGTGCTTCCTTAAAGGCAATAGTCAGGAAACCATGGAGAAAGTCTACAGTGGAACATGGGGCATCGACCAGGAAGTTGGGGGTTGACTCCACAGCAGCGAGCGTTTACCACCAAAACCGAAAGAAAGAAAGCCTCAGTGGGTCACATTAATCATTCCATTTAAAAGGAGGAAAGTTCAGGCAGATTACATTGGAATGAACGTGGATGGCCTCCACCCCCTCACTGAACCAGGGAGGGGGTATTTTCCCTTAGGGGTCTGTCTGGAGAGCATCCTTGATGGAGCTCACTGTACTAGGGGTCATGAGCAGGCCCCGAACTGCCTCAAGGAAGCACCTGAAACAAACCGGTAGGCTTTCTGGCCAATGGGGTGTCGGTCTCCCCACATGACGCTGAAACTGCTTTGGGAATCCCATTGATAATTTGATGCGTTGACCTGATGCCAACCACGTTTTATGACAGCTTCCTTTCACTTCCCAAGAGCTGCTTAAAGCTCTGTATCTCAACAACGCCCCCCCACCCCAACCTCAGACACCTTTATGACCTCATGCTGGACGATCTCTCTCACCCAGCTGCTATGCCTCTATATCTGTCTTGTTCTTGTCCCATTTATGACTTAATAGATTTTTCTCTTTCAATAAAATAAATACGATAAAGCAAGGGCAAGCTTCTCCCAAAGCCGGTGACAGATAAGCTGCCTTCCTAAAGATAGCGACTCCAAGTTTGGCATGAGGGTTTTGCAAAACTTCCTAGAAGAATTTCCCTAAAGAGCATTCTTTCCAAAGCCATTTCGGGCCAGGGAATGTTCTTTATTTATAAACTGTGCTTGCGGCACGTATAAACATTATTGTTCAGACTGTCTCCTCATCTCTGCCTGACACCCTGCTGCCTGCTTTTCCACACTGCAGCTTTGAAGTCTCTTTTAGACAATGATAACGTTTGTGTCGATGTATCACATACAGAAACATACACGCAAAGAAGACGGTTTCTGCGCGATGACTCATCCCACTAGGAACGCAAATGTAGAAGCGCCACCAAGGTCAAAAAAGGAAGTGCCCGTCCTTCTCCCCCAGCTGTTATCGCCCTCTTCCTATCTCAAATCACCACTGAGCTGGCCTACTCTGAATTTTAAAGACAGTTAAAAATAATTCTAATAGCTTTTTTGTAATGAGTAAACACACAGGTACCAAATTCTTTCTCTATGGGCTAGGTTGATGGGCTCTTCTGTTCTTTTTTGTTTTTTCCCCAGCAAGGCCAATTTCCACATCATCAAGTCCCACCACCTGTTGATGAGTTTGATGGGACTATCGTACTCTAGTTGCCATCTCATCAGGCCCCAGCATCACACTGTGATGAGGTTTAAAGAGTCTGTGGCAAAGGCCAGGGAGATTTCGTGGTGTGGTAGAGAAGCACTCAGCAGCTGAGTAAAACATTGGCGGTTCGATCCTACTATCCACTACTCTGGAAAAAGTTGTAGTAGTCTGCTTCAGTAAAGACCATCACTTTGGGCTGAGCCCCGGTGGTGTAAGTGGTTGAGTGCGGGACTGCGGCCCAGGGGGTTGGTGGTTCAAATCCAGTGGCGGCTCTCAGGAGCAGCACTGGGGCGCACCCATGACCACCAGAGACAGTGATGCCCCACCCCCCAAAAAAAGGAAAAAAAAGATAATCGCCTTGGAAACTTTGGCGGGGGGAGAGGGGCTCCTAGTTCTATGCTGTTCCATAGAGCAGCTATGAGTTAGAACTGATTAACAGCTACAGTGTGTTACGGGATGGGCCGCCTTCCAAGAATTTTTTCAGAAAGAACAGTTCTCTGGTGGGGTGCAGCCACTGAGATGTCCTCCAATGGCCCCTGATTCCTGTTGTTTGTGTCCTCTGTGTAACTCCCCCACCCCACCACCGCACCCCGTATTATTAGGGACTGGACCTAGTGACCTCCCTCAAAAGAGAATGTGACACCTTATCACTGCTGAGATCCAGGCCAAATCCATTTTGCTTGCCCTTCTTGCTAACTTGATCTGAATACCGCCTTCCCATGTTAGCTGCCCCCCTCTAAGTGCCCTTCAACCAATAATCGGGGAGCCATCAGAAACAGTCCAGCAACCACTGAGAAACCGACTCCTGCCAATAGCCTGTGAGTGACTCTGGCAGCTCCTCCCCTAGTTGAACCCTGAGATAATGACACCCCAACCAACATCTCGGTAAGGAACTCTGAGGCAGAGGCACTCAGCCAAGTCACACTGGGATTCCCTACCCACAGAAACTAGGACATGCTGTCAGCTCCAGTCAGGTGATGCACAATGGGTCAGATTGTGGTCATTCCTAAGGTAGGTTTTCACTGGCGAATTCTTCAAAGGTAAGCCACCCGGTCTGTCTTTCTGCTTCATTCACCTGGGTCAGGATTATAAGCTCTACTGAAATCTGGTCCATCTCCCAGCAGCCCCAAAACCTCTGCAGGGGGCCTGTGTTTGAGATGCTTTGGCCAGGAATCTCACCAGGTCTCCCTCATGTGAAAAGTGAGCTTTCTATCACTGTTCTGACTCTGTGCCTCAGCAGATGTTTATTCTTGCTTTATAATAAATCTCTAAGTTTTGGAGGTAATTGGTTACCTAGCAATTGATTACTAAGGCACTGGAGAAAAGGAGAAAAGCTGCCGAATCCATCAATTACCAGGCTTAGTGCCTGCAGAGCAACAACCCAGAGACAATCAGGAGGAAAATTTCTGAAGAAATCAAAGGGAAAATCTCTTTGCAAACCTGGGCTCCCTGTGGCAAGACCCAGACTTGGCACCTTGAAGGTGGAGGAGCCTGACCTGAAGCAGCTGTCCCCGACACCACAGTGTTCTTCTCGTAATGGTCTGAACTGCCCACTGGCAGTCTGACATCTCAATTCCTGCTTCTCCCAATGTGGGTGGAAACACATTGATCCCTGAAAAACATGTGCCAGGGCGACCTCCTAGACTGTCCTGCATTTGAGTCTTAATCGTGGGCTAGTTGTCAGCCCCCGTGACATTGTCCCTGGTACCCTCAGTCAGTCACTTCTCCTGTCTGCACTCTCAAAGCTGTACAAATTTTTCCATCACAGTTGTCCTCTCACTGCATTGCCATGCTTTGTCTTCAACTCTCTCTCCTCCACACAGTGGGCTCCACTCAATGGTCCTGAGTTCACTAGAATAATGCCTGGTATATATGTGAATTCAGGAAATGTGTGTGTGTGTGTGTGTAAACACTTGGTAATGCCATCTGTCTACATTTAGGTACTATAGGAAAGGGTGGCAGTTCAAATCCTATGGATCCATAGAAGACAGACCTGGGATCGATGCCCAAAAGATTATAGTCGCTGACAATTCTATGGTGTTCCACTCCGATGAACATGGAGTCGAACTCAATTAGAAGGAAACAGGCTTGAGACCTTTGTTGTTGTTTTTGTTTTGGGCTTTATAAGAGAAGGCTTTCAACTTCTATAAAGAATTCCAGTCTTGGAACCCTTCCCTATAGAGCTACTATCAGTTAGAATGGATTTGATTTCGATGAGTCAACCCTATCATAGGCAAATAAGACATTAGAATCCCAGCCTAGGCGGGCATATTACACAGAATGACAAAGGTATTTATCAACTTGGTACATACTGGAAAAGCCCCGGTGGCTAAAGAGTTATCCTTGAGTGACTGACCCAAGATCAACAACTCAAGGCCACCAAGTGCTTCATGGGAGAAAGATGAGGCGTTCTACTTCCATAAAGAGTTATAGTCTCAGAAACACTACAGGGACACTACTATTCTGTCCTATCATGTTGCTATGAGGCTTTCTACGCAACGATGGCCTTAGAAACCCACAGGGGCACTTCGACTTTGCCCTGTAGGAACACTGTGAGTCAGAATTGATTTGGTGGCAGTGAGCATGATAGGAATTTGAGGGAGTACATACTATGGAGTAGACTATCCTTGTCTTTCATATGGGCACTAGTATTATCATCCATCATTATATAGTAGGAAATCTGTGCTTGGGCCATTCTGCATTTGGATGCTCTTTATTTAGCTAAATTATGCCTTTTCTTGTTATTTTCCAGTCTCATTGTTGCAACCTTTCGGGGAAGTTTGGGCCTTTATTGGCTAGCTAGGACACCTAAGAGTCACTCAGCCTTGTCTTTGTGGCCTTGTCCTTTTTCATTATGTACATCTCTTTCCAGAAAAGGACTCAAAATTCTCAGGACCTGTACAAAACAGAATTAAGCTTCAGGGTCCATCAAGGCTGTGTGGATTCAATAAATCTTCTGCTAATTTGGGACTATTGCAAAGTATCCTGGCCTTCTCGTGTTCATGGCATGATCTAAGTGGGAAGACAGGATACTTTTGTTATGAAGAACCATTGCAGTTATAGGAGGCCCTGAAAATAGCTACAATACGTCTTGTACAGTACATCCACTATTCACATTGTGTAAACACTTGCTGGTCTATCATCATAAAATGACGGTTTCACATTGCCCAGATCAGGTGACCTCCTCTCCCTGTTGCCTCTCGTGGACACCCACAGAGTCTTCACAGCACCTGAAATCTAGACATCTGGCCATAAGACAGAAGAAGGGTACCTTGAACTCAGTCAGGTGAAAGTCCAAGATGCTATCAAGAACACTTGTTCAGATCACCATCCCGCTGTCTCAGACTCGAATCAACCAATGTACTCAACCAAGTAATGTGCTAGGTACTAAGCCAGTTGCCACTGAGTGGATCCCAACCCAATGGCAAACCTATGTCTGTCAAAGGAGAATTGCAAACCATTGAGTTTCCCAAGGCTATGATTTTTCCAAAGCAGATCATTGGGCCTTACTTATTCTAAGACACAACAAGGTAGACTCCAGCCACCAATCTTTCAGCCAGTAGCTGAGTGTGTTGAAAGTTGGCACGGTCCAACGATATGCTAGCTACAAGGGTACAGAAACAAATAACATATGGTCCTTTCTCTGTACTCTCTGCCATCGAGTCGATTCTGATCCATAGCAACCCTGTAGGACAGCGAAGAACCACCCCTGTGGGTTCTGAGGCTCTTACACTTTCCAGAAGATAGCCTCATCTTTCATTTAAGGTGTGGCTACTGATTTTGAACTGATAACCCTGCAGTGTAAACAGCCCGATGCATAACTCACGACACCAAAATGGCTCCTCCCCTTTTCTCTCTAGTGGGTGTAAAATTTGAAATGTTATGTTAATGAGTATAAGATGCAAGGCCTAGTCTGGAAACCCACCTTGGCGCCTACAAATGTTCTTCAAGTGTTGGAACATTTAAGACATGTCAAATGTCCTACATAATCCAGCACTTGGAAAACATCAAGAATTGTCACATAATATATGTCATATAATTTCCCTGCCCTTGCCTTCACCCATATGAACCCACTTTGAGGAGTGAATCTTCCTGGTGAGGCAGTCATTCCCTTCCCACAAGCAAAGGGGTCATCCACAAGATACTTTACCTTTAATGTGCTATTCAAAGTTCGGATTTTATGAAGCTTCTCATTTATAGATGGATTTTTGCACCGCTTCACAAAGGATTTTCTCAATTCCTTTTTGGTGGATGGCCGTCTATCCCCAAGAGGAGATAAACTCGCCTGCTCTAAAGATTTGTAGAGCTTTTCCATTTCATCATCATCAGACGCTTTTGTTTCTTCTGTAAAGGAAAGAAAACATGAACAATCCAGTCAACATCCAGAAGAGCATTTGGCACCGCCGTGTGTAATCGTGGGCAGGGCACATAAAAACCTTCCTGGCAATGCAGAGTTTCCAGAGTCCATTCATTCATCTGTGTATCCATCTACTGCCCAAAAGAGTTCACAGGCCTGTAGTGTCACATTACTGACTTAAAACACGGCTTTGCCTCAGATGTCACTAAGAATACTCTATGCCAGCTATTTTGTTGCTCACTATATTAAACTCATATTAGAGTTTTAACTGTGGTTTTTTGAAAGTGGAAAAATGTTATGAATGTAACTGATAAATGAAGAACAGCTAATGTAACCATCCAGTAATTCATATTTGCATTTTTAACATCACCAACAAAGGTAAGAAAGTAAATGGAAGAATATAAATCTACAGAAATTTGAATTCTCATACCTGGATCAAAAGACATTTGTGGCACAATAATAAGCACTCAGCTTCTAACCAGTACGTTAATGCCTCACACCCATGAACTGCTCCACGGGAAAAAGATATGGACTTCTGCTTTAAAAAAGATTATGGTCTTTAACCAACACCACCCACTTCCATTGAATTGATTTTTACACAAAGTGAACCTATATATGAACCTTCTGAGACAATAAACCTTTACAGGAACAGACAGGCTTCTTCTTCCCCACTAGAAAATCTGGTTTGAACCATCAACCTTCTGCCCAATGCCTAACTTACAGCACAACTGGGAACTCTGGTCTATGCTTTTGTTAAGCCTTACTGGTCTGGTTTCCAGTCTTACAAAACTAAACTGGCCTTCAATTATATAGAAACTATCCTAAAATCACCTTCATATTTTGGTATTACTTTAATTCCTCATGTAGAACTTGATATCTTATTCCTTCAGTCCTTAGAAATAATGTTGGGAAAGATATTCAATGAAATCTCCTTTGCTACCTTGTACTATTTAGTGTCTATAGGTTTCATGTCCTATCCTGAGAACAAGTTTGAAAGAGAGACAAGCTTTAATCAACAACTCCCTCTTTGCCATGAGGCAAGAACTAAAACCAGGCTACCACTGCTAAGAGTTTTTAATCAAAGATGCATCGAAGAATCCTGTTCAACATAGGGAATGTGGAGGATAATCTCAAGTGTTCATGGGTTCCAGACTTCATGCAAACTTTGAATCTGGATGAGCCTCTGAAACTATTGCCCTGAGATAAGCTGTAAACCTTCTAACTTGATGGTTGTTGAATGACAATGCAATGCAAAATTGAAGGCAATGATTCTGGTATTAAACCAGAGCCACTAGAGAGTCTTCAAAGAAAAGACACTTTGATCTTGGAAGCAATATTAGGACTAAGGACTCTGGTAATGTTCAGACATACAAACCCATACCTACCGTTACTGACTTGACTCTGACTCATCTATAAAGACCACTCTATAAAGCAGAGTAGAGCTGCCCTACAAGGTTTCCAGGCTGTATGTCTTTAAGGAAACAGAGCGTTTATTTTTTTTCTTATAGAGCTACTGGTGGGGTCAAACCACTGATCTTTCCATTAGTAACTGAATACATAGTCCACTGAGTCGCCTAGATACTAAGAAACACAAGGGCATGTAATTTTACACAACTTTACAAATAGCATGTAGGGCTATGCATAGAGTAAGATCTAGACAGAAAGCTTTCAACATTGTAGCATTTTTAACAGAAATGGCATCTTCTTAACAAGCTGAAAGAAGCAAACCAAATAAATATTTAATAAAGTGAATTTCAAAAGAATGTTTTCTCTAAATTCTGTGCTTACCAAGGTCAGTTGTCCTCTAAGAAATTATCATATAAAACACCATTATTTTTGGCTAATCCATTTCTTTGTTAGTATGTCGTTATAAAAATTATCACATTACGATCATATTACTTATTTGGCAAATATTAAATTAAGAAAGTTAAAAATAACTTTAGAAACTTAAAATAACTTGGCATAAAGTGTGTGCCCTAAATAAACAGCAAGAGGACTCTCTTTAGTCTAATTTTAATAATATCTTATGTATAATGTATCTAATTGGGAGTATATTATCTTTATGTTAAAAAATAATCTCCTCTCTCCCAATCCTTCCTCTAACTTCTTAACTTCAAGGCATTCAACATCAGGCTATGAATTGATCCTTACAACCCTGAAATCCTTGAATCAAGATTTTATTTATATGTCGGCATGTCTACCTGGACATATTATCAGGAGAAACTCAAACTCAAATGCAGACTCACTACCATCAGTTGATTCTGATACCTTACAACTCTGTAGGTAGACCTGTTCCTGTGGGTTTCTAAGTCTCTCTAATGAGAGACTATTCCCTGAACAAGGACCTCATGCTTGGAAAAAAGTAGACTAGCAGTGAAAATGAGGAAGACCCTGGATAAGATGGGTTGACACATGGCTGCCGTGATGGGCCTGAACAGAACAATAATTGTGAGGGCAGCCCAGGACCAGGCAATGCTTTTTGTTTTGTTTTGTTTTTTTGTTTTTGTGGGCATCACTGCCTCTGGTGGTCGTGGGCGCTACCGCCGGGGCTCAGTCAGTGTTTTATTCTGTTGCACATAAGGTTACCATGAGTCAAAATCAATTCAATGACACTGACTAATCACATGTGTCTATATAAGGAGCCTTCAGTTATAACTGCAAGGCCAGCAGTTGAAATATACAGACCTCTCCTTGGGCAAAAGGTAAATCTTTCTGTTCCCATGAAGATTGGCAGTCATGAAAAACCTTAATAAGATTGCAATGAGTTGAAATGGCTGTAGATATCTGTATGCCTGTGTATGTGTGTGCATACATGTGAAGGGGCTTCAAAAAGTTTGTGGAAAATGAAATTTTAAAATAATGCAAGATTTCCACATACTATTTCAAGGCCCCTCATAGATAGTAAATGCCTAAAACCCAACACACTACCACTTCTAGCTCAGGGATTCTCAGATTGTAAAGGTTTATGGGAGTTGAAAGCCTCATCTTTCTCCCTTCTTTGAACCACCAACTTTGTTATTAATATCCCAACAGTTATCTGACAGCACCAACAAGACCTCTTATATAGTATATGCATTAAGTATATATTATATATGTTCAAGTTCTGGCTCAAACAGCTGTAGGCACATCAGAATGAAACTCCACCTGGTCACTGCAATGTTTACAACCATTGTTGAAGTCTCTGTATCAATTCATCTCATGGAGGGCCTTCCTCTTTCTTGGCTGACCCTTTATTGTATCTAGTATGCTATCTTTTACCCACACTTATTCCTCCAGGTGCATGTCATTATATATGTATATGTTATATATTCATGTTAATATAAAAGAATACATTTCATATGGATGTACATTCTATTTTTATGTGAATATATAATGGAAATTATATCTTATATAAATCTAGATGTAATTATAAAACATATACATATAAAACTTGATTCACCAAGAAATAATGAAATTTCAAATTTAACACACAAGGAAAAGTGGACTTGCTGAAATTACTCAAAATGAATTCACCTGAAAGATGACCCAACACTGTTCACAAAATGAATCATCTCAGTAGGAATTCTCAATATGAGATTAATATGCAATCAGCATGAAGTCTCTCAATCTGACAGCAATAAAGAGTGAAGCAGTCACCTAATCTGGCGTCAATTTGAGAATTAAGAGTGTAGGGGTGGGGTCTAACCTGTCAATCGAGATAGCCAATGAGACCCATGTGTGGGCATGATCTTCTCCTGAGAATTATGGGAAATCCATTATTTTCATCCTTGGAGGAGGAGGAAGACACCTCCCCTCTCTCTGCTCACTTCCTTGGAGAGTTTCTACTGACAGTGCTCACTGCCTGAGAGACTTGATTGACAAGGCTGGCTCCGTGTGAGACATCTCTGAGGAGAAGCCAAATGGACCTGCCCTGATGCAGCAAGAAACCTGGACCCAGAGAAGCCACGTGGAGACTCCTGCCAGCGCTGAGATGCTCACGCCACCACTGGATCCCACGATTTTCTATCCACTGGCTTGTGGTTGTTCTGCGTCTTTGCATGTGTTTCACGAGTCTGAGAGGACTTTATATATTGGCATCGGACATATGGGCTAATGTCAGACTTATGACCTTGGACTGGATTGGGTTGGAATGTTTTCTTAATGTTCAATTACCCTTTGTATAAAACTCTCTATATACATATGCACGCTTATGAATTTCTTTCTCTAGTCTACCCGGACTAGCACAGGGAGCAAGGATGCTCAGATCACTGAAGCTGCAGGGAAAATGAGGCAACAAGAAAAAAGGCAAACTCCCATCTCCTTTATTGCCTCTCAGTTGTAGCCTCAGGGAAAACCTAAATCTGAAGGATTAGGTGTCTCACCTTGAATAACCTGCTTCTAGAAATGCCCACAAAGATAGGGTTATAAAAGTTATAAAAGGTGAAGCTAAGAGTTAAGAAAATACCTTCATTGGCTTCCTCATTTCAAAATCTGAGAGGTGTACAACTTATTACTGAATGCTTAGGGGACATGCCTATGTTCCAACCAAGTCAGGATTTAGCTAACACTTTTTATTGTTTTTCACTGTTGCTACTGTTAATGTCTAGGTCTTCTCCAGGCCTTAAAATGAGCTCCCAGTAATAACTGAGGCCAGTGATAAATAGGCTAGGACAGAAAAGTACCCAGAGGTACCACAGCATAACAAAACACAGCTTGAACCAATTCCAAAACGGGAGAGAAAAACCTTCTCAATGGGCCCGAGGAAGTCTCTCTCTGATTTATTACCCTGATTGGACTACTCCCATATTTTTGAGGCTTTTCAATAAATCGCTCTTTTTTTCCTTTTAAGCATTCTCACACAAACATAGTTCAGAGCTACAGTTTAATATCACAGCAAATAAATAAGATGAACAGAAAAGACCATTCAACTCTTGGCTAATAGAAGTATGAGTCAAATGTATTACTTCCACCTCCCTTGTCATCTGAAGCACAATAAATGAACTTCATCTGCCAGTCATGTGTTTCCAATACAATTGCAATCTTTCCTATCAAATGTATAATGCAGTCTTCCAACAGAAAGAACCAGGTCTTGGCTTCCTATTGCCTCATATGTTGGAGATAGACTCTAGTCTAGCTCATGTATCTTCACCAGTGCTTTGCCTAGTAAGATGAAGATTACTTTTATTCTATAGATGAGAAACTGGAGAAACTGGCTTGCAAAACAGCAAGTGACCTTTCCAGAATACAAATCAGTGATGGCTTAAGAATAAATATCAACTGCAATCCCATGCAAGCCCAAGGCTGAATAGGGCAGGTTTCTCAAGGTGTAATATGTACACATTTTGTCATGCTAAAATGCACATTCTGATATCATTAAGCTGAGGTGGGGCTGAGATTCTAAATTTTAAATAAGCTCCTAAGTGACATTAAAACTGCTGGTCTATACTTTAAGAAGAAAGGCTAGACTAAAGGAGTTATTATCAAGTGGACTCCAAGTCATGGAAACACCATATATGTCAAAGTAGCACTCCATAGGGCCTTTTGTGGCTCATTTTTCAGGTTGGTTTGGCAAAGTCTTTCTCTAGACCTTTCTTTTGAGGTGCATCTGGGTTGATTCAAAACATCAACGTTCACAAACAGCCAAACATTTAGGGAATCCCAGACGGAAGTCTATCAGCAATCCATCATAAAATACTGACCTCAACTCATTAGAAAGCAAAGGACCAGAATTACAATGAAAAAAATGAGACTTGTTCATTAAGCAGCACTAGTTTTTCTCTTTGCCATGTCCCATTTTAAGGGGGAAAACCTAGCTTTCCTCAAATGAGGACCCACAGCCATTGAGTTCATTCCAAGTCATGTTAGAGCAGAGGTGAATGTGACTCATTCATACATACATACACTGTCTAAATTTTTTATGGAAGCAGACTTTAGATATTTATGGGAGGCACACAGCCTCATCTTTCTCCCACAAAATGATTGGTGGGTTTAAATCACAGACCTTGTGGTTAGCAGGCCAATACCTAATTAAAGAGTAGTGGGCCCCAGACCCCTTAAGTGATGACTTCTCATCAGTTGAGTGAAGAGGAATTGGTGGTAAATTTTAGTCATTATTTCCATTCGTCACCCCCCGGTGGCATAATAGTTGCACATTGATCTGCTAACTGCAAGGTCAGAAATTTAAAACCATCAGCCTCTGGAGCAGTTCTGCCCTGTCCTACTGGATCACTATGAGTCAGAATCAATCTGATGGCAGTAAGTTTGGGTTGTCCATGAGTTGAACTTGCTCAGGTGGTCAGATAAGTAAACTTTCTCCAAACTCAGGTTAGCAGTCCCATGATTTAAATTTAGGGATAGGATGGTATTTTTATTAATGTCCCAAAACCTTTTCGGAGACATAGGCAAAGAAGGCAACGCCCTTTTAAACTAATGGCTGTAAATACATTCCCTTCCAAGATTATATCCACTGACTGTGCTACTTTCCAACTCCTCCTCCTCCAGATACAGATCTTTTGTCTGCTTTTGAAAGGACAGGGATGCTGCAGCAGGCACGGAAGGTGGCTGTGCAGAACACTGTATGCAGATTATCTTCTCAAGTGCTGTATTTTCAACTCTGCCTCCCCCACTTTCTTATTTTTGGCGATTCCTTGGGCTTTCTAGAATACTGCTGTGAACCCTCTATCTAGGGTATAAATGCCTTCAGGAGACAGGAGGGGATGCATATGCTACACTTCATACCAGCATTGGAAAGTAATCTTTTTTGAGATTGGAAAATTCTAAAAGTTACCCCAAGGTAAATGATTTTAGATCCAAACTCAGAGAGCTTTAAGTAGAAACCAGCATTAGCTCCTTTGTGCACAATGTGCTTCAGAAAGAAAAGATCGGTGGAAGCATTTGTCACAAAGAGAAGAAAAAACAATGCCATCATCTGGACATTCCTTTTAACTGCTCGATGCTTCTTACACACCATTTAATATAGCATCTGATACCCGGAGATCAGATATATTTTTATGGACTTTCTCTAGTTAATGATCCCCCAAACCACAAAACATAATAAAGAACATTGAGCCACGATGACAGACAGCCTCACATTTTTATCAAGAAGATGCATCTGGATAATTTATTTTAACAGGAAGAACCCTACTGACCAAGGACAGTGTAGCATAATTTTGAAAGTGACATCTGTTTGGGCTGCACCTTGTGGGGCTACGTAGAGAAAACTCTCGTTTATTGAGTTCTCACTATGTTATAGGCACTTTGTTTCAACTGCTACACTAGGATTATCTCACCTGTGTGACAACCCTGTGAGGAAAACCATGATAGTTCTGACATAAAGGCAAGACTATCAAGACACAGAAAGATCAAGAGCTTGAGTAATGTCACCATGATGGCAACTAGATTATGGAGTCAGAGCTCATTGTGTTGAACAGCATGCTATACAGGCATTATATTGGAAGAGTCCCAGTGGTGCAGTGAGTTAAGCACTGAGCTGCTAACTGCAAGGGCAGTGGTTCAAATCCACCAGTCAATCAAAGGAGAAAAGATGAGGCTGCCTGTTCCCACGAAGATTTAGTCTCAGACTAAAGCAGTTCTGCTCTGACTAATAGATTTTCTATAGAAAAGTCAGAATCAACTGAATGTTTGTGGGTTTGGGTTTATAGATACATTTAATGCTTTCATTGTTTATTGTGGGGGGGGGGGGAATGGATAATACAGCATCCCTCACATAGGCAGCTTATTGAAACCAATTATATAAAGTCATGTTGAGCAACCATAATCAACACCCATTGCCAACTTTTCCGGCATCAGAAAGTACCCCCTCCATCCCCCAAATGACTTTTTCTTTCTGCCTTCCTCTCACTCCTGGTAACCACATCAACCTGGCACAGCCTGTAGCATGGGCCTGATCATTAGGTTCTCTGCTTACAAATTTGAACTTGGCACTTCTGACAAAGAACCAGTGAAACTCAGAAGATGAGAGCCAGGGTCCTGCACACACACTACAAAAATATGAGTGCTTAGAAACTAGAATGCAAAGATAGGAGAGAGGATTTTTTTTTAATGGCAGGGAAAATAAATTCCAAAAAAGAGATCCCCCAAATATATTAAGAGAAAGACCAAGAAAATATCCCAGATTAAAATTAATACTTGTGAATCCAATGAAAAGGTGATATCAATTTGATTGTATTCATTGTTGTGGATCTGTTGCACTCTTTTGTTTTGTTTTGTTTTGGGGGCATGACTGCCCTCTGGTGGTGGGAGTAGGAGGCCCAGCCTTGCTGCTGGATTTGAACCTCCAACCCAGTGGGCCGCAGTTCCGCGCACAACTACTACGCCACTGGGGCTCAGCCCTGTCGAACTCTTTTGATCAGACAAGTCCTTATTTGCTATTTTGTGTTTGAAGTTTCTATTAAGTCGGTAGCAAAGGTCAGATTTATGTGTCACTATGACTAGCCTATGTTGTGGGGTGCCAATAAGTCAATTCCAACTCAAGGTGAGTGTACATGCAAAAGTACAAAACACTACCCAGACCTGTGCCATCTTTATGATGATTGCTATGTCTAAGCCCACTGTTGCTTCCATTGTGTCAATCCACCTCATTAATCATCTTCTTTCTTTTTATCTCATCCCCCTTACTTCTTAAGAGTATCCGGCTGCATTTCCTCCAAAACAATTTGTTCTTCTGGCAGTCCATAATATTTTCAACATTATTTGCCAGCATCACAATTCAAATGCATCAACTCTTCTTCCATATTTCTTACTCAATATCTAAATTTCACATACATATAAGTTGATGTAAAATACCATAACTTGGATCACGTATACTAAAGGCTACAGTCTTTAATATTCATCAGCTAGTGCTGAGTCTTCCTTGCTTTTAGTAAGTAGGATGCATTATCTTATGGCAGGTTGTTAATGAAACTTCCTCTGGTCTTTATGCCAAATTATTTTGCATGCTGCCCAGCTTCTGAGATTATTTACTCAGCATGTTGACTGAATGAAGTATAATGAGAAGATACAGGTGCACACCTTTCCTGATTTTAAATCACACAGTATGAACTTCTCTGTTCTAATGCCTGTCTCTGGCTTATATTCAGGTGCTGTCTGTGCACAGTGAAGTGTTCTGGAGATCACAGTCTTCCCAGTGCTAACCATGGTCTGTTAGGAGCTACCCAGTGAAATGTTTGTGCAGAGTTAATAAAACACAAGTAAAAGCATCATCGTGATATCCTCTGCTCTCAACCAACATTTATCAGACGTTAGCATCACTTCACATCCTCTTCTGAATCTAGTTTGCATCTTCTAGCATCTCCCTTTTAACATTCTAGAAAGCCATTTTAAAATTATCTTCCCTCAAATTGTAGTTGCATGCAATAATAAAGATGTTGTTCAATGATGTCTGCATTCTGCTTGGTCACCTTTCTTCAGTATGGTCACAAATAATCTTCCGTATTTCTTGGCATAGATTAGTGAATGCTTCCAGCACCGTAGCAGTTTTTTAAAACATTTCCATTGGTATTTTGTCAATTCCTGGAATCATGATTTTTGATAACACTTTGAATACCGATTGGAATTTTTCTTTGAATACTCTCAGTTCTTGATCATATGGTGACTCCTTAAATGGTAGACTAACTCTTTTGGGTACAGAGACTCTGTGCATTCTTTTTTGGGAGGGGGGCATCACTGCCCTCTGGTGGGAGTAGGAGGGCCAGCCTTGATCCTGGAGAGCTGCTGCTGGATTTGAACTGCCAAGCCAGTGAGCCGCAGTCCCGCACTCAAGCACTATACCACCGGGGCTCCGGCCAAGTCTGACATTCTTTTCTTCAGTTCTTTCAGCTTGAGATATGCTGAAAGTTATCTCCCATTTTGGTTTTCTAACATTTGGTTTTGAAACATTTTTTTATAATGCTTTACTTTGTCTTCTTCCAGGTGAGTTGCCTTTTGAAAATTTCTGTTCAACTCATAGTTTATCACTTCTTTAGTTCACTTCAACTAATTTATATTCAAGAGCAAGTTTCAGAGTGTCTTCTGCTGTCCACTTTGGTCTTTTATTTCTTTCCTATTCTTTTAATTTCTTCTTTTGTTTTCTTCATGCGTGATGATTTTTATGTCATTCCCAAACTAATTTGATCTTTAATCATTAATGTTCATTGTGTCAAATATCTTCTTGAGACAGTCTGAATTCAGGTGGGATAATCTTAAAATTATATTTTGGCTCTTGTAGACTTGTTTGAATTTTCTTTAGCTTCAATCTGAAATTGCATATAAGCAAATGATGTGCTGTTCCATAGCTTTATTATGGCTAATGATACTGAGCTTCTCTGTTGTCTCTTCCAACAGAGATAGCTAATTTTGTTCCTGTGTATTTCAGATAATGAGATCCACATGTATAATCATTTTTATGTTGTTGAAAAAGGTGTTTGAAATAAAGAAGTCATTGCTTTTGTCAAATTCTATCATTTGTTCTCCAGCCTCATTTCTATCACAAGACAATATTTTTCAACTGCTGCTCCTTCATCTTTGTTTCTAGTGGTTGCATTCCAATTGCCAATAATTATCAATACATTTTGACTGCATGTTGATCAATTATAGATTGAAGATATTGGCAGACTTCCTCAAATTTGAATAATAATTATATCATCTGGTCTTCTTTGTATGTGTATAGATATTATTCTAATGCAAATAGCAAATGAGTACTTCAAGACAGACCTTGAAATATTCTTTATGGCAATGAATTGGATATCTTTCCTCTCGAAATATTCTTTACGGCAATGAAATGGATATCTTTCCTTTTGAATCTGTCATTTTCAGTAGAGTAAACCACACAGTTATCTAACTCAAAATGGTCAATACTAATCCATTGCAGTTCACTAATAATTCAGATATGACCTTGATGCATTCCTCATTTTTGACAGCTTCCAGGTTGCCTAGATTCATTTTGTGTACATTCCATATTCAGATTCTGAATGGATGCTTGCGCCTGCTTTTTTTTTTTTTTTTCTAATTTTGAGTCAGGAAAGTGAAGTCCTAAAAGTCTTGCTCCATTAAGGTCAATTCTACTTTGAGGTGGAAGCTCTTCCTAGTCCTCTTTTGAGTTCCTTCTAACCCGTGGGGTTGTCTTTTGTCAATGTATCAAACCAGACCCCCATTGCTATCCATAAGGTTTGCAGTGACCTCTTCTTTCTTCTTTTCTTGTCTGTTCTTAGTTTAGGAAATCCACTACTACCTATTCTGCATGGGTGACCTTTGTGGCATTTGGGATACTGTTGACATAGATTCCAGCACTGCAGCAACACACAAGTCACCATAGCAAGACTAAGTGGCTAAGCTATAAATCAAGCTCATGGCCTTCAAACCAATGCTAACTCACAGCGCCTCTATAGGATGGATCACAGCATAACATGCAAACTACCGTGCCACCAGAGCTCCTGGCTAACCTGCAGTATCTAGCTATTCAAATCTCCTCATAGCTGTTTCCATAGTGATCATTTGAAGATATAATTGACAGTTACAATTTGCTTTGCTTTGTTTCAAACCATTTTGTTAGGTCATAATTCAGCCCTCATACCATTCCGTAGCTCATCACATCACACAGCATTGTATAATTGTTATCATAATCAGTTTCAAAACATTTTCTTCCTTCTTCTACCCCTTGATATCACTTACCTCTTACCCTGCCCACCCGCCCCCCAACATACACACATACTTCCTCTGCCTTACATTCCCAGTAACTTTTATTCTAGTTATTTGCTCTATACATTTGCCCATCCTGGATTTCATATAGCAAATAACAGAGAAAAATACATAACAAGGGTCAGTAAGGCTACCAAAAATTAAAAAACACAAAGTATACAAAAAGTGGGATCAAATGACAAAATTTTAACTGTTAAAGTCAGTTTTATCATTTTAATCTACTAGAGTTGTCCCTTCAATACTTTCTGTCTGATGAACAGATTATTTTGGCTTTTCAATTAAAAAATTATCCTGGGCAACCTGGGTAGATCTGATCTGATCAATTGAATGGTTGCATGAGCAAACTGGAAGATTTCCTGAGGAAACCCCCCCCTGTGAACTTAAGCATTAGCTATGCCCAAAAGTTTCCAGCTATTGGTCTGCCCTATAAATTAATCTCAGACCCCCAATCATGTAAACCAATTCTTTGAAATAAATTTTTGTGTTGTATGTATGTGTATCTTTGGTTCTATTTTTTTTACCCAGTCTGAACTATACATAAGACAACCCAATACTCATTCTGATATCTCATTAGATTTATTATTACATATTTAAGGGCATTCCTTTGTTCAGTTATTGTTACATCTTATGGCACTGGTTTTCTGTAATAATCTTAGATCAATAAACAACCTGTACCCTCTGAAAATAAATATTCCATTCGCTCTTAAACCTATCCTTCCAGTGATTTGCATATCCAAGATTAGGTGAAATATTCAGTGCAGGCAGAGAATTTCTATTTCTGCTCAGATTCCAATTTGGCAAACACCCAAAAAAGACATTTGGTCAGGATTTATTTTTCTTTTTTAAATGGAGTTATTATGTGGAGGACATTTATTTATTAGATGCATTTACTAAATGTGAAAGAAATGAAAATTAGAAGTTGAAAAGTTGACTAAACTCAAGTGATGTGAAACCCAAATGCACTGGAGAAAAAGATGGCCCATTACCTGCTGTACCTTTACCATGTGACTTTACGATGAAGGCAGTTGAGCACAAAGGGAAATGGTAGATTTATGAGGAGGGAGGGTGTTGTGAAGGATATTCCCTTCAAGTCAAGAGCAGTTAGTCAAGAGGAAGTAGAAAGTTCTCCAACCTCAAATTTACTAAAAACGAAATAAAGGTTGTGAGCAAACAAGTGGTCTTACCTTTTTCAAAATGGAACTCCCACTTCTCAATAGTTATATTTCAGGAATATCTGTAATTACTTCATAAATTTTCATAAGCATCAAAATCTCAGCCAGATAAGAAGCCCTTGATGTGCATATTGAGGGTTACATATCTAAATTTGTCCATTAAAATCCCTCCTAGCAAACTTTTCCCCAGATGATCATAATCCTATAGGGTAGCCTTTATATTTAATGGTAGGAGTATGCTGGAAACCTTATGATTCTCAAACTAACTCCTCCCTTTTCCTCACACATTTGAGCCACTTTTTAAACTTAATTCATATACCAAATATACTATGTGCATCCATTATGTACTGGACTCATCAGTATGTTTACAGGCACTGGAAATAGACCAATGAACAAATAAGGTAATCTTGTATGAATTCTGCATTATATCTTTTCAATAAATTCCAAGCATGTGCACTTTTTTTCTCTCCATCATTATTATCACCTTAGTCTTGACCAATATCATCTTATTCTTGGTTTATTAAAATGGCTACTTCACTTGTCTCCTGGATTATGTTTTAGCCTCCTATATTATGAAGGGTTATTTAAAAGCACATTAAAACACTCCACAGCTTCAAATGCCTCCAAAACTTCTCATGGTACTTTGTACAAAATCCAAATTCTATAAGGGCCTTATAGTCCCAGCCAAGTCCTTAGCCACTGAGCAACCTGGGCTCCTTAAACATTCATTAAGTGGTCAAAAGCTCCACCCTTGATCTCTTTTTCAATATTTTCATCAAGTCATAGAGCAAATAAGAAAGATGAGTAAATTCTGGATTTAGATTCTTTGAAAACACAAAAAGTAAACTATGTTTATTAGTGTTTAAGATTTAGATAAATCAACATTATACAATTATTTTTCATATGTCTGGCTACTAACCTCAAGGTCAGATACTGAATCACATGAGCTGCTCCACAAAGTAAAATGAGGCAACATGCTTTCATAAAGATGTAACGCATCAGAAACCATATACAGTCGCTTAAGTTAGAATCAACTCAATGGCAGGAGATCTGGTTTGGGTTGGATATGCTTTCTATACTTTGCTTGGCTTTGAGGCAGACTTTCTATGGCTTGTTTGTTTAGATTTAACTTGTTGTTGCTGCTGCTGTTGATGTTCTTGCTGCGGTTGCTTTTAGATGTCATTGAATTGTTTCCAACCCATGGTGACTTTAAGACAACAGAACAAAATAGCACCCAGGCCCATACCACCCACACAATTGTCCTATGCTTGAGCCCATTGTTGTCTCAATTGTGTCAATCCATCTCCTTGAGGACCTTCCTCTTTTTCCTTCCCCTTTATGGAGCATAATGTCCTTCTCCAGGGGTTGGGGTCTCCTAACAACATGTCCAAAGTATGTAAGGTGATGTCTTGCCTCCTTGTCTGTATGGAGCAATCTCACTAGGGCTTTTATTAAGAAATATGAAGTTTCAAGTAGATAAATTATTAGTTAACTCCAAAAGCAAGTATAAGAATAGGCCTTCAATTACTGAAACCCAAATGAAGACTGAGCATGATAGCAGGACACAAGGAAAGTAAAAGAAAATAGCAGAAAGAACTAGGAGGCAAAGGGCACTTATAGAGGTCTAAATAAAGGCATATACACATGTAAGTATATTCATATATGAGGATGAGGAAATAGATCTATGTGCATATATTTCTAGGTTTAGTATTAAAGTAGCAGATGAACATTGGGCCTCCACTCAAGGGTTCCCTCAGTGCAAGAATACTTTTTTCTATCAAACTGGCATTCCATGATGCTCACCTTCCTGATAGGTTCACTGAAGACAAATGGGTGCAGAAGCAAATGTGGTGAAGAAAGCCGATGATGCCTGGCTATCAAAAGATATAGTGTCTAGGGTCTTAAAAGCTTGATGGAAAACAAGCCATCTAGCTCAGAAGCAACAACTCCCACATGGAAGAAGCTCACCAGTCTGTGTGATCAGGTGTCAAACAGATCAGGTATCAGGCATCAAAGAACAAAAAAAATCAAATCATTGTGAGTGAGGGGAAATGCAGATTGGGGACCCAAGACCCATATGTAGGCAATTGAACATCCTCTTAAGGAATGATCAAAGAGAGAAAACAAGCCAGTCAGGGTGCAGTGTAGCAATGCTGAAACATACAACTTTCTTCTAGTTCCTAAATACTCCCTCCTCCTCATCCCCCACCATCATGAACTTGATTCTACCTTACAAATCTGGCTAGACCAAAGGATGTATACTGGTACAGCTAGGAACTGGGAACACAGGAAATCCAGGACAGATGAACCCTTGAGGGCCAGTGCTGAGTGTGGTGATACTAGGAGAGTGAAGGGAGGGTGGGGTAGAAAGGGGGAAGAGAAGATTACATGGGTCTACATATACTCTCCTCCCTGGGGGAATGGACAGCAGAAAAGTGGGTGAAGGGAGATGTTGGACAGTGTAAGATATGAAAAAATAACAATAAGTTATAAATTATCAAGGGTTCATAAGGGAGGAGAGAGGGAAAAATTGAGGGGGTG
>PVJH01023493.1:0-34698 GCA_004026705.1 Nesogale talazaci | reverse complement strand
CAATTCAGCATTATGTACAAAAGCTGAAGAGGGCCTCTGCTCTGGCAATTCTTCTGGAGACATATCACAGGAATACTTGTATATGATTGTAAGTCATGCTGAAATTTTCAAAAGAACCCAATTTTCCAAAGGCCCCAAACTGGGAACAAGTCAAATGGCCACATGTCTATTATACAATGGAAAAGTTGGAGGCCAGATATTCAATGAAAAATAATTCAGAATTAATAATGGATGAGTTTCAGCTATGTCTTATATGAATTCTCTACCAATTAATCTCATGCATATAAGAAAATAAGCTAGTCATAAAAGAAAGCATTATATGAGGGGCTTTATATCATTTATAGAAAAATTCTTATAGTTTTTATTTGTTTCCACAAACTTTTCAAAGCTATCTCAAATAAGTCTCTTCACATAAGGTTCAAAAACTAGTAAGACTACACTATCTCTTACAGTGATTACACTTAGAGTGATTAGCCTAAATAATTCGAGAATGGTTATCTACAGAGGGGAGGTGGGGGTGTAATGAGGAAGGACATGTGGAAGGTTTTCAGGTTTGGTAACATTCTTCCCCATAATCCAGCAGTATTTTCACATGTTTCCCATGCTTGTTTTATGGTACATATATTCTGTATGTCCTGTTCTATCTAAAGTAGGTACTCTTATGTGCTATATTTTACAATAAAAAGAAATGTAAGCCTGCTGATCTGTAAAACAATGGGGGGGAGGTATACATTATTAATCTCTTTAATACAAAAGGAAATGAGCACAGAGAGGTTGAGGAATAGACCTGTGTTCACACAGCTTATAAATGACTGTGTCAAACTCTGAACCCAGATC
This sequence comes from Nesogale talazaci, assembly GCA_004026705.1. Classification (NCBI taxonomy): domain Eukaryota; kingdom Metazoa; phylum Chordata; class Mammalia; order Afrosoricida; family Tenrecidae; genus Nesogale; species Nesogale talazaci. The sequence continues at coordinate 33,861 of PVJH01023493.1, read as the reverse complement.
CTGATCGTAAAGTCATTTCAAAAACTCTTACACCATTTACCTTGCTGGTGAGGAAAAAAAATAGTAGGAATAGGTCTCCAGGAAGACCTTGTACAGGCAGAATCTGCAGAAGATGACAACTAAACATGTGAGAAAGGAAGGAGGCATCAATACGATACTAGAATTTGAGCCCAAATAATAATGGAAGATGGAAATGTCATTAACAAAAGTAAATAAAATGGGGAAAAGATTAAGAAGGCTTTTCAAGGGGCTCATCTGCTCTCGATATTTAGTCCAAGCCCCTGCAGTCCAAAGGGCAGTTAGCAATGCAGGGCAGCTACTTAGGAAGGGAGAAAAGAGTTGGAGATTTGGAACTTGTTTCCACCTGGGGTTAATGGCTGAAGTCACAAGTGTAAAGAAGAACATCATAGTCAGGAATGTAGAAAGAGCAGCATCTCAAGAATTGCCCGGATGTACCAAAGAGAGTAAAACTATAAGCAAAATGCTCTGCAGGAAAAGTGACCAAAGTAACTCTCTGTGACAGAGAGAAATCATTGAGAAGAGAAAAAAAAAAAAAACAGACAGGGGTGGAAGATGAATGCAAGAGTCTTTCCGATGAATGTGATGAGATGCAGGGAGAACGGAATCCAGGGAAGTCCAGGATTGGAGGGGCAGTGTGATCACTTTCCGTTAAAACAGTCATGGACTGTAATGGATTGAATTGTATGCCCCAAGTTGTGCTGAAATCCTAACCACAGTACCAGGGGATGTGATGCTGCTTAAAAACGGGGCTTTTCTTTTGATATATAAATGAGGTCTCATCAGTGTCGAGTGGCAACTAATACAGAGACATTCACAGGGGAAAGACAGACACTGAGGAATGATGAGAGAGTCAAGGATTGTCAGGTGCCACAAGCTGACAGGAGCCCTGGTGATAGATACAGGAGGAGTCTCGGTGATGCAGCAGTCAAAGCACTCTACTCTTAAGGAGAGTCAGGGATTGGAATCTACCACTCAGCAGGATCTGGCAGCCTGCCTCTATAAAGGTTACATAAAGTCTTCTATACAGACAGTAGCCCTGGAAACCCTATAAGGCAATTCTGCTCTGTCTTGTACAGTAGTTATGAGTAAGATCAACTCCATGATGGCAACCCATTTAGTTTTTTAGTAAGCCAAAATAGGCCCCAAAGCCGCTCCAACTTCTTAAACCACACCCTGCACTCAGTCTTCTACCTCCAAAAAGTGTAAGAATGTAAGTGTCTGTTCCTTAACACCAATCATTTATTCTACTTTTATTAGAATAGCACTGTTTCTAGCTAAGATCAGGACAGAGTGGCCATAGACTTCAGTCCATGGATGGGAGATGAAGACAGGCATAAATACATTCCCCATCTCCACTACTCCTCTATGAGCACTCAAAAACTTGGAGCAGAGGCACGTTTGTTAGTTCCATACAACATTCACAGGGTTGTATGTTAACTGACAGAAAAATGTGTCTGCTGGGTTTTAAATAGGATTGCATGAAAACATGGACTCAGCTTATTGTTAAGGCACACTGACATATTCAGACCCTCTATTCTTGCATGTAGCTAACCAAAGAAATAAATAAATAAAACAAAATAAAAATAACAATAATCAAATGAAAAAAGAAAAAGAGCTGTCTTAGTGAGTCATGCCTCAGCATTCTACATACTACATTTCATACATACTACTAGCATTCTACATTTCATACTCTTTCCTCGTGTGTCAGGAACTCATAGTATGATTTCACTCTTCAATCTCTGTTCTTTGATTCTATGACCTCCAGCTGGTAATCAATAAGCTATGCACAGTTTTTTTGTTTATTTTGTTCTTTTTGTTTTGTTTTGGGGGGGCATCACTGCCCTCTGGTGGCCGTGGGAGCTACCCAGCCTTGCTGCTGCTGGATTTGAACTGCCAAGCCAGTGGGCTGCAGTCCTGCACTCAAACACTATGCCACCGGGGCTCAGCTGCTCTGCACAGTTTTTTGCTTGTTTGTTTTTTGTTTGGACATCACTGCCTCTGGTGGTTGTGGACACTACCCAGTGCTGCTCCTGAGAGCTGCTGCTGGATTTGAACCGCCAAGCCCGTGGGCTGCAATCCCGCACTCAACCACTTACTCCCCCGGGGCTCAGCCTCTACACAATTTTAAGAGTACTATTTGTGTACATGCATATCAAGATATAGTCCATATATTTTAAAGCTATCTAAGCTTTACATAGATAGATTGTAAAACATGTATTAGTGTGTAAAATTACTTATCATAAACAGCTAAAGCTGAAATCAAAATCAAATGCCTCTAAAAAGTTGAGAAGTCATGCTTAAGAAAAATATTCTTTCTTCTAAACTTTTGATGTATAAGATATATACTAATATAGTATTTTCAAGGTAACCTATAATAAAATCACAGCCTTACTCCAAAAACACAAGACACTGTGTCCACTTCTCAATGGATTTCATATTTAGCTTCTCTGTGTAAGACTACCTTATGGCTTCACATCAAACATATAGTGTCATTTCTCTTTCATATGTGTTTCCTAGTCATTATTCTGATCATGCCGAATCCACTGGCGCATTACCTGGGAGCTTTAACACAATGTATGCTGCAGAAACTCCAGCATGGCACACGAAAGGGCGCCCATAATCTTCCATTTTCACTTGAAGGAAGGTTATATTTACTGTGTACCAGATATATGGCTCCAAATATTCAGAAGCTCTATAAGACAAAAGAAACAGTCATTAATGAATGAATACTATTGTTGGTCACAAATGAATCACATTTACACAACACACACTGTATTGTCTATTCTGGAACATATAAGTATTTCCTGGAGAACACTAGGGACTATCGTTTTACCCTAAGAAACAGTTCACTGGAGTGTGTTGATAGAGTAGTTCAAATGTAAGTTTTTCTTTTGAACAGTGACCCACAAAGTGTAGTTCTGTTAACGATAGACAAAACCCTTAGTGCTAGATCACCAGGTCCATCTTCTAAGGTGTGCCTGAGTGACCTCGAACTTCCAGACTTATGATTAGTAACCAACTGCTTAACCATTGTACCAGCTCCAGACTCGGTATCATCCACTTACTTACTTAGAATGCACTATCTCTCTTCTACTGCTTTATTTGTTCTGCAATCCTTAAATGCTCATGGCTCATGATATGACCAGTGTTCCTAACGTAGGAAATGTGGTCCCTCGATGGGGAGCCAAAACAAGTGAAGAGGGTAGGAGAGGCAGATACCTATACTTTCTTCTGGATGATTGGCTAGCATACAAAAGTTTTTCATTTAAGTGTGCTAAAAAAAATTTTTAAGAGGTCTGTTGGCCAAATAAATTTGGGTACCTATGATAGCTAAATTAAAATGGCTTGGCTTTAAGCAGAAGTGGAGAAAAATGTATTGGTTTGCTTGAACAACATACTTCCTTAATTTTACCTCCTCTCCTCAGCTAGGCTAAAAGTGGGACTGAGAGCAGTGACTACCTCCCATTTCTCTGAACCAGAGAAATGCATGGTAACCAGAGTAACCCATATCCTTACTGTGAGTCAGCAATTAGAATGCCCCTGAAAGACAATGCTAAAAGGAGTGATGAGGAGGCAGGAAGAACTGTGTTTGATTTCATTTTTGTTTTTGTTTTTTGGGCATCACTGCCCTCTGGTGATGGGAGTAGGAGGCCCAGCCTTTGCTCCTGTGAAGCCACTGCTGGAATTGAACCTCCATCCCAGTGGACCGCAGTCCCACGCACAACCACTATGCCACCGGGGCTCAGTCCCAGTGTATGATTTTTATGGGTTTAAAAAAACTATAGTAAGGCCACATTAATTCAAATCTATGAAAATCTTTGCCAGCTTTGAGAGAAGGAAACAAAAGACTTACTCATATCCTTCTGTGATTCGTTTGGATGCAGCATAATATGTATTCACCTGCGTGTTGTTGACTTTCCAACATCGTACATTTGTGTTGTCCCTGATGTCTGTGATATTGCAGGTCACAGTAAGGGGGGAGCCTATAAAAATCAAATTGATAAAAATTGAATGCAACGCCCTCCAAAAATGACCTGGTCAACATACACATTCCTTGTTTCTGAACATTGAATGTCTTTTTTTAAATCATTTTATTGGAGGCTCATACAACTGTTATCACAATCCCTACATGCATCCATTGTGTCAAGCACATTTGTACATTTGTTGTCATCATCATTTTCAAAACATTTTCTTTCTACTTGAACCCTTGGTATCAGCTCCTCATTTTCCCTCCCTGTCTGCTCCCCTTCCCTCATGAACCCTTAATTAATTATAAATTATTGTTCTTTTGTCATATCTTACACTGTCCGGCATCTCCCTTCACCCACTTTTCTGTTGTCTGTCCCCAAAGCAGAGGTTACCTGTAGATCCTTGTAATAGGCTCCTTCTTTCTACCCACTTTCCCTTCAGCCTCCCAGTATCACCATTCTCACCACTGATCCTGAAGGAATCATCTGTCCTGGATTCCCTGTATTTCCAGTTCTTATCTGTACCAGGATGTACCAGTGTACATCCTCTGATGTAGTCAGATTTGTAAAGTAGAATTGGGATTATGGTAGTGGGGGAAAAGAAGCACTTAAGAACTAGAGAAATGTTGTATGCTTCCTTGTTGCTACTCTGCACCTTGATTGGCTCGTCTCCTCCCTGAGACCCTTCTGCAAGAGAATGTCCAGTTGCCTACAGATGAGCTTTATGTCTTCAATCTGCACTTCCCTCCATCATAATGGTATGATTTTTTGTTTGTTTCTTGATGCCTGATACCTGATCCCTTTGATACCTCGTGATCACACAGGCTGGTGTGATTCTTTCTTATATACTTTGTTGCTTCTAAGCTAGATGGCTGCTTGTTTACTTTCAAACTTTTAAAACCCCAGATGCTATATCTTTTGAGAGCTGACACCATCAGCTTTCTTCACCACATTTGCTTATGCATCCACTTTGTCTTCACTAATCATATCAGGAAAGTGAAAACACAATGATATGATTGTTTGTTCTTTGATGACTGATAGCTGATCCCCTCAGCACCTCATGATCACACAGGCTGGTGTGCTTCTTTCATGTGGGTTTTCTTGCATCTGAGCTAGATAACTGCTTGTTTATCTTCAAGCCTTTAAGACCCTATATGTTATATCTTTTGATAGTTGGGCACCTCAGCTTTCTTCACCAGTTTTGTTTATGAACACTTTGTCTTCAGTGATCATGTCAGGAAGGTGAGAATCATGGAATCCCAGGTTAATAGAACAAAGTGTACTTTGTTAATAGAACAAAGTGTACGTAGTACTTGAGTGGAGGGCCAATGTTCATCTGCTACTTTAATACTAGCCCTATAAATAAATGCACTATTTCCCTGTCATCATATATAAATATATTTGCACATGCACATGCCTTTATTTAGAACTCTATAAATGCCCTTTGCCTCCTAGTTCTTTCCTCTATTTCCTCTTTCTTTCCTCTTGTCCCACTATCATACTCAGCTTTCATTTGGGTTTCAGTAATTCCTCTTGCTTATATTACCCTTGGTCAAGCCCTACCAGGCCTCTTACACCCTTCTCACCACCAATTTTTGATGACTAGTTCCCTTGTCCCTGGGTTTGCTAACACCACTCTTTCCCCACCTCCCCCTCTCCCATGTCCCACTAGAACTGTAAGTCCAATTATTTTCTCCTCCAGGTTGTTTATCCAGCCTAGAAGGCATAAAGCAGTGTGGAACTTGAGGGAGGCTGTCGTCAGCCCCATTTTGCAGATGAAAGAAGAGTTCCTATAGAGAGAGTGACTTGCCCAAGATAACACATTCGTTTGGAAAGAAATGAGACATGATCTTTCCACTTTGCCAACTGTTATTTTCAGCTATTGTCCCTCAGTTTCTTCTGCTATCACATGCATTTATTCATTATATTTAATTGCTTTCTATTTTAATTTTATTTCACCTCGTGAGTCTAATAAATCCCATCTATTTACAACATGCTAAAAATCATCGCCATACTCTAAACATTCAACCTCTGGCTTTAATGGAAGTCCTTTATATGAGGTGGCCTTTTTAACATATTGTGAACTATGATGCTCTCTGGGTGGGAGCTGACTGGGTGAATCCCAACAACAACAACAACAACAACAACAACAACAACAACAATGTTCTTGTGTGACTTCATTAATGTAACAAAAGAGATCCCAAGATTGGGAACTAATCAGCATAACAAAACCATTTTTGGACAGCATCTTATTTATATCAATAAATTTTAAAGGTTACATAGATGTGTATGTGTATGTGTGCATCCCTAACCTCTGGCTTCTATTATTCAACATTTTCTCTCTAAGACACTTCTATGCTTTTGACTGTAATTTAATTTCATTCAGACAACAGAATGTGGTATAAATTTTTATCATGTCTACTGTAGCTATAAAAAAACCCTGGTGGCATAGTGGATAAACACCTGGGTGTACTATTCTAGCCTGCAAGGTCATGAGAAGTCAGAATTAACTCAATGGTAATGGGTTATATGAGATTGCTCTTATACTCGGACATATTTTTGCATCTTTTCCAGTACTTCCAAGTAAGTCTAATCCTACTATGAGCTTTAGACTTAATCCTATTATGAGCCCCCACGCATGAGTCCTGAAGTAATTGTGCATAGATTTCTTATGGATAGACACCATGGGTTTAGCTACCTATTCACTACTAAAATTGGAAGATCATAGACTATACGTATCATGCACTTTTTTTAAATGATGCCAAATTATAAATTTGTTGAGCAGACAACAGTGTAACCACCCCACCCCCAGGACTCCTGAGACATTCATAGGTTCAAGATAAGTGAAGATGGCATTTATTCACCTGTTGCAAGCTTAGTCTTCCAATTGATGGTTTCTCTTTATTATTTAGGGGTTGTCTTTTATTATAAATACCCAAAGCTATTATACCAATTGCCACTTCCAACCAACAGTCTATTATAGTTTTTGCTACTTTACATATTTAACAAGACAGGCTATTGTCAGTTGATTTCATTGTAGCCCTTCTGGTTACTGTGAAGTAGTATATAGTACAGAGTGGTATCATTTTGTGGATTCTGCTTGCAGTTTTTGGATGGCACTTCATTGAGAACCTTTTTTATAATGTCTTTTTTAATGTCTGCTGATATCATTTACCTATCTTTCTGTTGCTTTCTCCTTGATTTTTAGTTCATAAACCAAACTCCACTGTTGTGAAGTGGATTCAAACTCATAAGGACCCTATATGACCAGATAGAACTGCCTCAATTGGTTTCCAAGATGGTAAATCTTTACTGGATTAGGAAACCTTGATTACCTCCCAGGGAGCAGCTGGTGTTTCAAGCTGCTGGCCTAGAGTTGAGCAGGCAACAGTATAACCACCATACGCCCAGGCCTCCTGAGACATTCATAGGTTCAAGATAAGTGAAGATGGCATTTATTCACCTGTTGCAAGCTTAGTCTTCCAATTGATGGTTACTCTTTATTATTTAGGGGTTGTCTTTTATTAAACAGAAACTTTTCTTTTTAACATATTCCTATGTATTAATATTTTCCTTAATAATCAGTGGTTTGTACATCCTCTTAGAATTTGTCTCAATATCACAAATTAAAGTTTTATAAAAGTTATAGCTTTTATAAAAGTTATTGCTCAACTTTCAGGCTGTACTTTCAGATCACCTTACTTGGTGGTACTGGGGTTTTGTTTAATTAGTTTGGGGTTTTCTTCAGAAGTTACTATATATACTTTTATTGTGCTAATTATTCCCTTGATCTTAAAAAAGAAAAGAAAAACCCTTAAAAAAAAGTTTGAGCCCATTTTCCTCTACTTAGACCATGGTCTGAGGCAATATTTACCCTTTCCATTCTCTATAAAATAAGAAATATAGCATAATTATCCCAAGCCCTTTAATATATACTTTCCAGTATTAGATGATTTAATCTAGAATTCTATTTTTCTTCAATCCAGAATTCTTGATCAATCTTAGTGAGTTGTAGTCTTATAATGTCCATCTTCTCTTCAGAAATCCATTTTAAAGCATTTTTATGCTGTTACATGAGCAAACTAACAATAATCATTTCGACCTAGAATGCTTGCTGCCAAATCTTTGTGACCACAACTTCCCCAGGCCTCAGTTCTGCTGATTTTTTTTTATGCCTCTCCTAATGACCTTGGTATATCCCACACTGGAATCTACATGTTTATAGAATTTGCCTTCATCCTTGAAGCTCAAAAAATGCACAAGATTTGTAAATGTACTACTCACGGCACTTAGTGATTTCAGTGATTTCAATGGTTTTACTTACCGAGTTTTACTTCAATTGAATTGTTTCTTGGATAAGTAATTTTAGGGACTCTAATTCCGTATTCATATTTTTCTGTTAAGAAATCAGACCCACATGAAATGGCATGAGAATAGCATAGGGTAGATGCTCGGCTCTTCAGTAGAATAATACAAAGAAAGCACAGCACAGAGCAGGTCTGCAGGAGATATTGGTTTGGAGAAAAACAAGACACGTGATGCAACAAAAGCCTCATTCTGGAACCAGTGGAATTGTTAGGCAAAAACACAAACTAAGCTAGAAGTCAACCTATCAAGATAGGTTGCCTCTAAATGACATATTTTATGTGAATATACAAGAATGCAATTCTATACGAAGATATCATTATATAATACCCCAAAATACACTTCATCCACAGTGACTATAAGCAAAGTTCTGTACTGTCAGGTGGGAAGAATTCATTACGCTAGCATATTTATCCTCCATACTCCAACTCTGCATTTCCGTATCCTTCAACATCTTTTCCTCTTTTGTTATTCTTCAAAGATTCACTAGACTGTGTCATTCTACTTACACTTCATGACTATCTTTCTTGTACCCGTATCTCCAATACTCTTAGTCTTTCTCCATTTCTTCTCAACTGTATTTATCCACCATTCACCAATCACCTACTTAGTCCTGTAATCTTCCTATCTATTTGTTGTGGCATATGCAAAAGTTACCAGGGAAAGCTAGAGGAAAAAATGGAAAATTGCATACCCATTATAATGGCATTAATATTTGGACATTCTAAAAACTATCCAAATTCAGTATCATAACACTACCTAGTGCTAGTAGTTCAATTATACAACCTAATTAAAGTCACTACAATACAGGAGATCACATACATCTAAAATGTGATAATCATTTTAGGAAACCACTTTTCTCTCACCCTCAATTTCAACTCTACCTTCTTCCTTAACAATCTTCTTCATATGCACCACTTCAATTACCATCTAAAGTCCAATGTCTTTGAATTTTATATCTCCAGATCTTTCCTTTAACCTATAGACTAACCATTCTCAACCCATGGGTTGCAACCCCTTTGGGGGTCCAATGACTCTTTCAAAGGGATTTTCCAATTCATAACAGTAGCAAAATTACAGTTATGGCGTAGCAATGAAAATAATTTTATGGTTGAGGAACTGCATGAAAGGGTCATGGCATTAGGAAGGTTGAGAACCACTGCTATTGACCCAAATAGACCCAAATATTGCCTATTCTACCTGAATCTCTACAGGGGCATCTCAGAGCACTTAATGCTCAAGTTATCTATCACCAAACTCAGATCTCACTTTTACAGCCAGTTTTCCTTTAGAGTTATCTTATTTTGTTGAATAGAACCATGAGACAGTGAGTTACACAAGTCCAAAGACCTAGTGTCTTTGGCATATTCACATCCCTCGCTCTCTATATTCAATGGAACATGATGATCACTCAGTTTTACCTCCTCAAATCCATGTCCATCTTCACTGCCACCATGTTATCTGTGTTAACATGCTGTCTCCACTGCACTACTGCACTTGTCTTCTAACCACCATTCTTATCCCGGCAGGGACCAGTGTGTGCACAACTTCCTGACCCCTCATTCTAAAATGTGAAACATTCTATGCTTCTTTCCTCCTCTCAGCCCTTCGGGCATTAACCTTTATTCTTAAAATAAGAGGGGAGCTTCAAAAAGTTTGCACGAAAAAATGCCATTATCTTTCAATTTAGCAAACCTTTTGCAGTGTCCCTATGCAATCCAAACTTCCCATTTTGTCTTTCAATTGCCAGGCGATACAAACACTGAACATGATTTTCTGCTAATGGAAAAGTTAGAGGTTCCAGTCTGCAAAGAATCACACCAGAAGAAAGACCTGACAATCTACTTCTGGTCGAAAACCCGATGGGGCTTACTTCTACTCTGACACATCTGTGAGTCAGAATCTATCTGACATCAATGGTTCTGTCTTAACTTGATCTTGAACCCTAAACACTTCTGCAAACCCTTCACATATCATGTTCTCCTTCGCCCACATCACTCCAGCACAATGTGTCTTATTTCTCTGTTCTTCAGACGTCAAGCTGCTCTTGTCATAGGAGAAACATGCTCCTTTAGTCTGAAAAGGTCTCATCCATTCCTCCTTTAGTTCACACTTCCTCACCCTTTGGCATTAGCATTAGCAGGAAGTTGTCTCTGAGTGACTGCCTTCTCAACAAGTCCATGTCTGTTTGATCTTATATTTTTCCTTTCCCTAATTGCATTAATCTCCTTGGTAATTATATATTTCATTAGCGGATTATTCTATTAATCTCTATATCTCTTCCCAGCGCACACTTTATGTCCCACATCAGCAGTGATCAGGTGTTTCTTATCACTCTCACTGTTTATTTCTTGGTCTAGCATATGAGTTGGCCTTATTAGGCCCTTAGTAAAGAATTTCTAAATAACTAATTAAAGGAAGAAATCCTCTATTGCCTCCACTCAAGTTCAGACTATCTGATAACTTGTGAACCTTACAGGAGGAGTCTCCTAATATGTCTCTAAACCTCAAGGCTTCATTCAACTCTTCTTCATACTATCTCTTACTTGATCTCTTCTGTCACAAAAACAACTCTGCCCTCTCAACCATTCAAGGGTTCCTCAGTAGGTGCCTGATGAATTCTATGTATACATGGAACTTCTGATCTTGCTCTTTTTTCCCTCTGTGACCTCAGTTTGACCACCCATTCACTCATACTTGGACTCAAGAAAAATTGTTTTGATCTAAAGTAAACCATAATGGTTATTATTTCCACACTTGGCCTTATACTGTTCTTATGCCTAGTGATCTCTCCTGACCCTTTTCTACTAATATAAATTGTATTCATCCTTCTAAATCCAGCTGAGACATAATTTCTCCTTGGCTACTTCATCATAGCACCTGTTTGTCACCACTGCTGTCCCCACACATTCACGTGTGATGACTCTTTCCCCATCCCAAAACACTCTGTCTAAAACTCTATACTTATATACAATGTTGAAATGACCTGCCATACTATCTCTAGCTCCATTACCGGCAGGCTGGGAGTACCTCGAGAGATGGACCAATTTTTGTCATTTCAAAATGATCAAATCTAACATAAATGTTGGCATGGACATAAAAGATCATAGAAGTTTCCCAAAAAAGTTTTTGAAGCCCTTATGCAAGAGATTTTAAAATGAATACTTATTGAGCTGAAATGAAATAGCCTGCTCTTCTCAATGGTCTTTTGAAATAATTTTCTGAACCTTAAAGCTTTGGAGCATGAGTAGCCAGAATATCCTACAGGAACAATGCATAATTAAGACATTACAGTAGTCAGCCATTTTATTCATAAATTGTCTATGTTTTCTCTAGTTTGGATACCGAAATCAGTGCAAGGGACTCAATGGTGAATAATACAAAGTAGATGCCCACTTTCAAAGACATAATAGCCATCATAAAATTAAAGAATAGAAAAATCATAAAAGCCAATACAATTTTCTTACTTAAGGAGTTCTTATCAAATAAAATTAAAATCAAACTCTCCAAGAGCATTTAACGTGAAATAGATAATTGCAGAGGAAAAACCCACCAGGGAAGGCTGGAGTAGAAGGAACATGATGAGGAGCAGTATGTCTGGGACACAGGAGTCTCTGAATTCTTGCAGCCTCAAAGGTCCAGGGAGTCTCTCCTCGCAGGAAGCAGGGAGCCACCCATACTGAATATATCAACCAAGGGAACCTCACCATTAAGAGATAAATGAAGATTCTTCAGGACTTTGGTGTTCTACATAAATTAATTTAAAACCTGAGAATACAAGTCAGAGAACTATCAAACTTCTAATTCTGTCCATTCACATGGCCGTTGTGTGCAAGCATGTGGATTCCAACCCATAACAAACCAATAGGGCATGATTCTTATAGGAATGGATTACCAGGTACCATATATATCTATCTAGAGAACCCTCGTTTCATATCTAATCTTTCAGTGAGCAGCCAATTACTTAACCAAATAGCTTCTACTGAAGAGATCACAGAAAAGCCGGCTAGCAGGAATTCCTATTCCAATAGGTTAAGGGGAAAAATTGCTTGCATGACTATTAAAAGACTTGATTCCTGTCTTGCTTTTGTCATTAAGTAGGTTTGTCAGCTTAACTAAATTACTCCCATCCTGGGCCTCTAGAGAATTAGAGTTTGGGCCTGAAATTACTTATTAGGTTTCTTTGAGTTTGTAAGGTTTTGTTTCCAAGTGTCATGCTCAAGAAAATTGACCACTCTTGTGTTTATCATTGAAACCCCATGAACATTCAGTCAAAGGGTGAAGCCATGCCCACCCTCGTGGAATTCTGCTGAGACACAGTGGAGAAACACACTGGAATTTTTATAATAGAAAAGTTTCAGCATAATAAGAACATCAGTAGATATTCCATTCTCCAAATGCCTACAATTGGTCAGGCACCTTAGAAACCAAACTACATACACGACCTCACTTAATTTTCACAACTAAGCCAGAAGCTTTTGAGTATTCTGTTTTTCCAGAGGAGAAACCCTCACTGCTCATGTTGTTCTGCTGCATGCTTTCTGCTCTCAGACTTTAGCAATCACAGCTTTGAAAGTTTACTCCCTCTCAGGAAAGTCACGATGGAGAACCACTTCCATGCAAACCAGAAAACTCACAAAAAGCCAAGAACAGAGTCTAGGGAACAGATAGGAGCACACTTACCGACATCTACACGAATGCCCTTGGAAATGTTGTAGTTCTTCCCCTCATGTGTCAGTATTGTGTGGCATGTATATTTCCCTCTGTCCTCTGCTGAGACGTCTTTTACAAACAGCTTCATTCCCACAGTATTAAACCGCTCTTCTTTAATCTCTTTACATTCCTAAACACAAAAATAAGTCAATAAACCAGTGATTATTTTGAAATATCAATAACATGCTTAGTTAGCTTTATCTTGTAAAGCATGAGAAATGAACGAAAATAATGGGGGACCTCAGTCATCCTAAGTGCCTAGAAGACAGTCTAACCAAAAGATTTGATGAGGAATGAGTGATCCAAATATTACATTCTTATTTAGCATCTTCCTATGGACTGTGATGAGAAAGAAGAAAACTACATGCCCCCTAGTACTTGGAAATCCTAAAACTTGCAAGGCAGTTGTGTTAGTCTGGGTGAACTAGAGAAACAAATTTCATAGACACGCATATGGATATAGGGGAATGGTTTATATACAAAAGAAATGGAACATTGAGAAAGCATCCCAAACCAGTCCAGTTCAAAGTCATAAGTCCGATATTAGCTCATATGTCCGATACCAGTCTATAACGGCTCCTTCCGATTCACGAAGTCACAGGTCAGTGGGTGCAGAGTCCTGGCGCTAGCAGGGGTCCCCTCATGGCTCCTTGTTTCCAGGGCTCAGGGTCCATCAATAGCATCCAGTGGTGGTAGAAGCAACTCAGCACTGGCAGGAGTCTCCACATGACTTCTCCAGCTTCAGAGGTCTGGCTCCATCAGGGTAAGGCCATGTGGCTTCTCCGGCTCCTCCAGCTCCTGGGACGCTGCCATCTTGTCTTGTCCGTAATTTATCGTATCTGAGACTAACTCCCCACAACTGAGGAGATAGCTTCTCATCTCCACAAGGGAAATATTGTGAGATTTTCCAGAAGTCTCAGGAGAAAGTCATGCCCACCCCGAGTCCTCATTGGCTACTCAATGGCTATCTCCAGATTAACAGAGTAGACTCCACGCCTGCATCTCAATCATGAAATTAACATAAGCACATCACCCCCACAGCAGTATACATGTGCATCCAGAGAATTTGACAAAGAATTTCCAAAATGAGTGATACAAATATTAATTCTAATAGTCATTTAGAGGAAAGAAGCTTCCATAGGCTAAGCTTATGAAGGAAAGCTTCACAGAGAAGGAAGCCTTGGACTGGCCATGAATGATTTGGGTAGGAGCAGGTAAAAAAATGCCCTTCACCTGTGGGAACTGATCACCCAAATAGACCACAAGTGAATGGTACCAAAGCCCTTTTGTCAAGACTGCAAACCCAGGTGAATGCTGATTGCTCTTCCTACATTTCAGGACTTGGACATCTATCAGGGGTTAAAATTTTCGGAGGTCCAAACAGCTTTTCATGACCATTTTATTTGGAGGCCTGAGCCATAGTCATGCAACTTCTCTGCCAACCATTCTGCTTTTGTATCAACAAGGAAAAAAACTCTACACTAAACCAACCAGAACACTCCTTAATCACAGGAATGCCTTTCTCACTTGTCTTCCTCAGGAACCAGCCAATGAACAAGTCCCATGATTGGTTTACCTTGTCATAAGCTCCTGTTTTGTGCTGTCCCTCTCACAGGCCACTTCTTCACAAATCTTTTTTCCTCTCTTAAGAAAACTCCATTTCATCAAGGGACTGTTTGGTCAATTGAGTATATTTGGAAGCTTTAGCAGTAAAACAGGTGACAGTTCAAACCCACATAGAGGGGCCTGTGAGGGGGAAGTCTGTGATCCACTTCTGAAAGATAACAGTGATGAAAACCCAATGGAGTAGTTGTACTCTGCATTCAAGGGGTCTCCACAATTTGGAATCAACTCTCTGGGAATTTACTTGGTTTCTTCATTCAACCATTCAACTTCTTAGTCTTTGCTCACACTGCAAGAACACTTTGCTAGACAGAAAAAAAAATCCTAGTCCCAGACCTCAGAAAGTTCTAAAATCTAATAGGCAAGAGCAACAAGCAAACCTCTCTTTAGAGATGCAATTGCTCAAAGGGTTGGCTCTCTCCCCATGGAGCCAGTTAAGTAAGATGCACTGGAGTCCAGACAGCACTATCTTTAAAACTATCTGAATAGATCCATGTTGTGTGGAAAATCTCAGTAGTATCAGAATGAGCGTTTGTTGATTTAAAATGTTGATTAAATGTTGATTAAAATGATTTAAGACTTTCTAAAAACCTTAAATTCTTTCTCTGTAAACACTCCTAGATGGCACTCTAAATTATAATCAAACAATTGCTTTCTAAATAGAATGAGAGCTACTCATAAAATATAATGGTTGAAGGAATGAGACTTGCCTCCTCCTTGAGGGTTGGTGTTGTTAAGCACCATTAAGTCTGTTCTGACTCACAGGGACCCTATGTATAGAAAATTAAACACTGTCTGGTGTGTACCATCTTCACAAGCATTGCTATGGTTGAGTCTATTGTTGCAGCCATTTTTCAATGCATCTTATTGAAGAGCTGCTTCTTTTGCTGATGTTCTACTTTACCACGATGATGTTCTTTTATAACTCTTGACAGAAGTAGAAAGCCTCATCTCTCTCCCACAGAGAAGTTGATGGATTTGAACTGCTGATCTTGAAGTTAGCAGCCCAATGTGTAGCCACTATACCACCAGGGCTTCTCCCTCTTAATGACTTGTCCAAAGTAAAAGAGATGGATTCTTATCATCCTCTCTTCTAAGATGCATTCCAGCTGTACTTTTTCCAATATAGACATATTCATTCTTCTGCAAGTCATAGTATACTTAATACTCTTCTCCAACAATGTGATCCAAATACATCAGTTCTTTAGACTCCTTGATTCATTGTCCAGCTTTGCATGCATATGAAATGATTGAAAATATCATAGCTTTGACATCTTTTCAAAAGTTCAAAGAGATCTTATAGAGCAGATTATCCCGATGCAATTCATTGTTTGATGGTTTGGGTGTTGCTTCCATGGGTGCTGACTGTCGATCACAGTCAAATTAGAATCTTGATAACTGCAAGTATCTTTAGGATGTTACCATCTTCAGCCAGTTACCATTAGGTTGGTTCCACCCTTAGTGACTCCATGAACAACAGAACCAAACACCATCCAGTCCTGCACTATCTTCGCAATTGTTCTTATATTTGAGCCCATTATAGTGCAGGCCCTGTATCTATCCATTTCAGTGAGTTTTCCCTTTTTCTATCCTTCTAATTTATTAAACATGGGTTCCTTTTTCAAAACTAATCTCTTCTGATAGCATATCCAAATTAAGTCCAAAAAAGTTTGCCAATCCTCGCACCTAAGGACCATTCTGGTTATACTTCTTCCAAAAGATTTTTTTCCTTTCTGGTAATCCATGAGACTTTCAATATTCTTTGCCTGCAACTATAATTCAAATGAATAGATTCTTCTTGGGGCTTACACATTCATTGTCCCAATGGTCTCATGCACACGAAGTGCTTGAAAATGCCATGGATTGGATCAGGCACACCTTATACCTTAAAATGACACACTTGTTCTTCAGTGATTTAGAGAGGTCTAGATTTGCCCAATACAATATGTCGTTTGATTTGTGGAGTGTTGCTTCTATGCGGATAGTTTGGAGATCCAAGCATCATGAAGTCCCTGACAACTTCTTTTTTCACACTGATAATCCACACTGAAGACTGCAGTTCTTGATTTTTGTAATTCAGCATTTAAGTTCTCCTTACCTCCAGATATTAAAGTTGCATCATTTGCATATTTCACATTATTTATAAGCCTTCCTCCAACCCTAATGATATATTCATCTTCATATAGTCCAGTTTCTCAAATTATTTGCTCTGTGTACATATTGAATATGTATGGTTAAAGGATACAACCCTGATACACATCTTTCCTAAGTTTAAACCACACAGTATTATTCCCTTGTTCTTCCTAAACAACTGTCCCTAGATTCATGTTCTTTATGATATGAACATACACACACACACACACACACACACAATTTGGGTTCTTGAGAAATCTAAGCTTGCTCTCTGAATAGCACCTAGATAGACACACTCTCCGAGTGCTTCTTCTTTACTTCCATTGTTGAGCATTCTCCTCTCTGACTCACACATTCTTTCATTAGAGAACTGCACATGAGTATGTTCAATTGTACTAAGGTTTAACATGACTAACTTGGGGACAATTTACTCCTTTATTTGGACTGCCTCTATTATAAATCAACTAGGGCATTACTGTAAAGTCTAAATTCTTAGCAAGTCTTGTTATTTTTAAGTTTGGGAGATGATGTCTTAATAGCAGGATATTAAATTAGAATGCTAATTTATTTATACTAAATTAATATGTTATTAGTTTCTATTAATAATAATATACAACATTTGGATGTTCTTGGTATTGCAGGCACAAAGATAAATGCTCCTGACCCAGTGTGTGCAATGGTCAAAGGTATGTATGCTGGCTAAACAATACTATGTATATGACAGCTATGAAAACAAGCTAATGAGGCTACAGAAAATCATAAAGTGAAGATAAGCCTATAAAGCATTTGGAAAAGAAAATTAGATGATCAGATTTGACTTTTAAAATAATCCCTAGAATGACTACATAGACATGTTAAAAAGATGCGGCAACCCTAAATACAGGAGCTAAGTTAGGAAGCTATCTATTTCAGGTACCTACAGGTAGACAGAATCGGAAGTGAGGGAGCAGACACAGCTCCGCTTCACAGCATGCAGGGTTAAGCTTGGGGCAATGAGAGAAAGGGGGATCGCTCTGGGTCCAGCTGAGGAGTACAAGGATGTTGTCAGATGGTAGAGAAGACATAAAGAAAGTCAAGAATAAAAATCAGATTGGAAAGAAGATAAAAAATGCTCTACATGTGATAAATCTGTTGAGCATCTGTTTTACCATGAGCTGGTATAGCGGCTGCACATGCTGAGCAACAGGAGTGACTTCAGCACATTCCCTCCCTGGGGACAACATTCCGAATCTCAACATGAAGCCAACCTCGTACTAAACTGTGTCTGCGGCCACAATAATTCAGTGTCATTTTAGGTTTATGTTGACTCAGATGGTTATGGGTTTTTAGTCTGAGAATACTCAAAAGTCTTTACTTTATAGATTAATGCCCAGGGCTTCTTCAATTTATGCGCTTTTCCGTTTCTGAAAAGTGTCAAGTCAATATTCTACTTTGAGTATCGGGGAAATCTGTATTTGTTTATTTACTTATTTATTACTGCATAGCTCATTTCACTTAATCTAAAAAAACCCTCCTCTATGAGGTCATGTATATCAAGATTTAGTTTCAGGAAACAAGCACACATTAATAACAACAAAAATATCTTAGCTATTTTAGGATTGAATGCAGCAAATTGGATTCTTACAAAATCTTTAGAAGGGTTGAGAGGAAAAGCATTTTGGCCAGATTCACACCACAGAACTAACTTGCCTTGCTTGCTGCTATTTATACTGCAAATCATCCATGTGAAGAAGCAAGACTTCAACAAACACCACTTTCAATTCAGAGACCAGGAGCTGACACTTAGACACTTATGTCTCTAGTCAAGTCACATCAACAAAACAAGTAGAAGGCATATGCACTGCCTCTCAACACCTCACCTCCCACCCAAACTAGTGATTTGACCCTGGAATACTGCTGAAGGAAAAGACCATGTGTCCCTGCCATGGCTTTCCCTGGAAAGAGTAGGAAGATGCACCATCTCCACTTTAGATGTTCTAATCATACAGCCGGTTGGAAACACCAGATCACACACTTCCCCTTAGTTCCAAGGAGCTATGGAAATTGTAGGGTACTCATGCATTGTTTGGCTTTGTAGTCTCTAAGGTACAGAGAAGAAGCGTAGAATGGATAGCAAATGTCGGCTTTTTTATTTCCCTACCTGAAGTGTCTATCCATCCACTTTGTCTTAATTTGAATCAGTCCACCTGATCTTGTTACTTTCTCTCAATTACTGGTTTCATTCAGGCACCATTAATTTTACTAACCAAATGGATATAAGGTGGCATTGGGTCAGTAGCGACCTAATGCATGACAGAATGAAACCCTTTCCGGTTCTGCGCCATCAGCCACTGTGCCCATCCACCACCATGAGGGCTGCCTCTCCTTTATCTTCTACTTTATCAAGCATCATCATGTCCATCTCACGGGACTTGTCTAGAAACAAGACCAAGTCTTGCCATCCTTACCTCTAAGGAACCACCTGGCTGTACTTCTCCCGATACAGATTGGTTTGTCTTCTTAGACATTCTTGGGGCTTTCAACTGCAACCATTCTTTTTCTGTCTTTTTTATTTAATGCCCAACTTTCACATGCTTATGCAGCAATGGAAAATATCATGGCTTGGGTCAGACACACCTTAGTTTTCAAAGTAACACCCCTGTTTTCAATACTCTAAAACAGGTTTTGTGCAGATTTGCCGGATGCGATTCACCTTTTGATCTTCTGTCTGCTGCTTCCATGAGCACTGATTGTGGATCCAAACAAGATCAAATCCTTTACAACTTCAATCTTTTCTCCATTTATCAGGATGTTACCTATTGGTCCAGTTGTGAAGGCGTTGGTCTTCTCTACACTGAGTTGTAATCCATAGGGAAGGCTACAATCTTTGATCTTCATCAGCAAGACTTCAAGCCCTCCTCACTTTGCTGCAGCCAACAAGGTTGGGTCATCTGCATGCCATAGGTTGTTAATAAGTGTCCCTCTAATCCTAATCATCTTCCTCATATAAGCCAATTTTCGTGGAGTATTTGCTCAGCATACAGATTGAATCCTATAGTGATAGGATGCAACCCTGACGCGCTCCTCTCTTGATTTTAAGCCAAGTGGTATTCCTTGGTTCCACTCTCACGACTGCCTCTTGATCCACTCAAAAGTTCTCAATGAGCACAAAGTAGTGTTCTGAGCTTTCATTCTTCACAAGGCTATCCATAGTTGTTATGATCTGCACGTCAAATTCTTGGCATAGTCAATAAAACAAAAGTAAACACCTTTCTTGTATTCTCTGCTTTCCATCAAGAATTCATCCAACAATAGCAATGACATCCCTTGTTTCACATCCTCTTCCGAGTGTCCCCTACTTGTTGGTATATCTCAAAGGGTTCTTGAAGGATAGTAAAAAAAACTGATAATCGCATTTATCTATGGAAAATGTGTAATAGGCTGTGGGCAAAAAATGAATGAGAGTGAGAAGGAGACTTTTCACTGAGTCATGTTTTATACATGATTCAGTAATCATGAATTGCATGTACATGCAATATCCATCCAAGCAATTATTTCATTAATAAGAAAAACAAAACTACCAAGAATAATAGCCTAGGGCTGAGCCCCGGTGGCGTAGTGGTTGTGCACGGGACTGCGGCCCACTGGGATGGAGGTTCAATTCCAGCAGTGGGACTGGGCCTCCTTCTCCCACCACCGGAGAGGAGTGATGCCAAAAAAAAAAAAGAATAATAGCCTAGAAAAGAAAGATACTTGTGCGAGCATGGTGGCTCAAAGCAGTAAAATCTTTAAATTAATCTATCAAAAAGAGCAAGTAGGAGGATAAAGTTATCAAAAGACATCAGCTAAAGTAATAACTCTTGGTATACAACTCTCTACCAACACCATGTTAAAATATACAACTGAAGTTAGGAAATAAGGAAGCAGATTTTAAAGAGAATAGGACAAATTATTGACAGAAATAATATTTTTTACCTTATACCATTTGATTAAATCCAAAATGCAACTCTTTGGGAAGTTCAAATGACATGTAAGACTGGCATCTTTTCCAAAATGAAGTGATTGTATATACTCATCTGATAAATTCATTGGAATTTTTCTGGATATATGACACTGATATCTTTCAAAAACAATCAGGTTGACATGTATTCTGTAACATTTATCTATATTCCTATAAGAAAATAGCAGATTGAATCCTCATAAACACTTAAACAATTACAAAATGAAATTAAGTTCATCCTCAAATATTTCCAAATAATTTTCAGAGCATACTCTGAAATACTCTAAATTTTACTATGCAGACTCTCTGCCTTCAAACCAAGTAATATGCATTCCATACATTATTAATTAAAAAAGAATAAATGGAGAGTGGAAACACTAGACACCTTAACAAACCAAACAAGTTTAACATCCCCCACAAAGGTCTTATGGACTTTAAGTGCATCCAAGTTATATAATCTGAAAATGTTACAAATGTATAGTATCCCATTCCAAACTATACAATGCAACCTTAATCATGAAGAAATATCTGATACTTACATGGAGTACAAAAAATTGACTTGCACTTTTCAAGATCACAATGTCATGAAGACAAAACATGAAAGAGCTCTACTTAGATTAAAAGATATTAAAATGGATGACAACCACACAATATGCATGATTCCATGTTGGATCATGAAAAAGGAAAGAAAAAGATTACAAGGGTCATCATTGGGACATTTGGCAAAATAGGAGATAGGTCGTAGATTAGGCTAAAATGTTATATGAGGTGGGAAATCGCCTATATTGGATACACGTGGTTAATGTAAAATGACTTTTTGGTGAAAAATTCAAAAACCAGATTCAATATGGATTCACAGCTATCCTATAGGTTACAGGTGAACTGTCCCTGTGAATTTCTGAGACTGTCACTCTTTAAGGGACATTCTTTCTCCACTCTTTCTCCAGCAAAGTGACAGATTGTTTCGAGCTGCAAACCTTGTGGTTAGCAACCCAGGGCACAACCACTATGCCACCAGAGCGCCTTCATAGTTTGAAAAATACTGAATTTATGTGAAGGGTGGACAGGAGATAGTTCTTTATTTTATTCTCCTAAGTATCATATCAATTTGAGACTATTTCAAAATAACAAGTAAAAACAGACCCTTCATTAAAAGACCTATGCCAAGACATGTTCAATTTTTACATGACAGACAGTACCTGTGTCTAATTAAAACCACACTTAATGGTAGGTGTTGCCTTCAACAGAAGTCAAGATATCCCTGGGGTGGGGGGGCGGGCGGGGAATGAAGAAGGAGATGATACGACCAAGAATAAAGTTACATCTATATTTCTATGAAAGATCATCTTCCCCATTTCACTACTCCAAGATATTTTAAATCCAGATCTGACATTAGATGAATTTACAATCTCCAACTCAAATGAATAATTTCTAGCCCAGAAAAAAATGAGAGAGTGGACCCCCATAAAAACTGCGGGGGGTGTTAACCTACATGGTGAATCAAGTGGTGGAAATGGATCAGGTAAAAAAAGGCAAATGCACACTTGCATTTGTGTAACACTAAGTCATTTTACATGGACAGTACATGATTCAGAATGAGCATGATTCAGAATGGAACAGGGGCCATCTTGGGACAGAGGAAAGAGGCAGAAGATAGGATAGCACCCTAACAAGAGAGGGACGATACAACTTTATGGAAGTACATGTAGTGCCTATATCGTGGCTGTTCCCGCTTAATCTTCACTTCAACCTTGCACAGCTGGTTAAAATCAGATTTTACAGATAAGAAGTGCCAGACTCATAAAGGTCACGTAATGTGTGAAGACAGTACAAGTCAAATACAAGAA
Organism: Nesogale talazaci; assembly: GCA_004026705.1. Lineage (NCBI taxonomy): Eukaryota > Metazoa > Chordata > Mammalia > Afrosoricida > Tenrecidae > Nesogale > Nesogale talazaci. The sequence continues at coordinate 11,212 of PVJH01023493.1, read as the reverse complement.
GGTTACAAAATGCTGGCCCTCAAGCCAATTTGATTCACCGGTCTATTTTATTCAGACTACTCAAAACTTTATGAGTTGAACATTTTTACACACACAGCAAAATCTAATTTTCGGATTCCTTTAAGAAATAGGGGACATGGATTTCAGGAGGATTCTACTTTCTAGTTTACCAAAGCCTCCACTAAGCACAATTATCTCACAGCAATCTGCACCACTCATTTACATTACTTCTTAGCATAGCGCCTACCATCAGTTTGGAACATGCTACATGATGCTTAGTAATTGCTGAATCCCAACGTTATCATGGGATTTGAAACATACCTGATGCTTACTGATTCCCTTAAACAGACTTCTTTAGAAAAATGTGCTTACAGAAGGGTTTGTTCCTATTAAAACATGTCATGTATCTCACACACACACACAAACGCACACATATGACATTACAAGAAAAATAGGAAACTCCAAAATAACCCAAGATAAATAATTTTGTCAGCTGGCCTGACTCACCACATCACTTCAGCAGTAAAAGATGTATTTCAAAGCCTCAAGGAAATAGGACCCACGTTCACTAGTCTCCATCAGGGGAACAGGAGGAAGGGAGTTGAAAAGGGACTCACTTCCAGGGGACCCTGAGCTTTGGTCAAGGTGATGGGAAAATCTGAAGATGATCGTGGCTGGACAATGCGATACACACAACTGATGTCACTGAATTGCATATGTGGAAAAAAATGTTAAAGGCAACTGATTTGTTACCTAGGTAATAACCACAACCAAAGGGAAATATTTCAAATAATAATATTTAAATACTATAATGCAAAAAACATCCTTCTGCTGAGAGAATGCTTTCTATATATCCACCCAGTGAGAGAGAAAGAGAAAGAGCGAGGAATCTATTTTAAATGAGGAGCTTACTTTACAACACATTGATACATCCCTGCATCCCTCTGCGCGATGGGGAGAAACAAAATCCAGCTCTGCTCTTGGTGAATTCTAGACTGTGCATTTTGGGATATTGGGGTTTTGCTAGCATTTTTAAACCATGTTATATTCACTTCCCCAAGTGTTTGTGGAGGGTGAGTACAATTAAAAGCGAAAGGCTGGTCTGCTGAAATCGTCTCGTTTTTCACATAAATGTCCTTGCATTCATCTATGGAAAGAAAGGAAAGACACAGAGACTTAACTGCAAAGAAAACGCACGGTCTTATTTGCTTGCCATTAGCTGTGGAAAATGCCTCTTTGATTTTCACCAAATTAAAATTTCATTTGGGAGTATTTTTCATCCAGGGTTCTCCTAAAATCAAACAAACAAAACAACCAATCCAGTGTGCTGATTCCTAAGCCAATGTTGATGTTCTACAAATGTGCTCACAGACAAAATGTATTCAGTCCCCTAGTCACAAGCCATCTTCCCCATTCGAAATGGTTTCCCTCTTTCTCCTCTAAATATGACCCATAGGTTGTCATTCTCTTCCCACAGTGTAATCTTCACTCTGGAATTTAAAAGCTTGAACTAACTGTCTTGTGCCACAAGGAACTCTAGTGGCACCGTGGTCGCACATTGGGCTCTCAGTGGCTTGTAACTGCCAGGCGCTTCTCCAAAGAGAAAAAAACAAGGATGTGGCCTTTCTCATCCGGCAAAGAGATACAATCTCCCACAGAGGCAGTTCTACTGTCAGAGAATTGCCATGTGTAGATGGAGACTCAAAGGCAACTAGGTTTTGTTTTTCAAAACTTGTGCCGCGAGGGACTTTTAGGCAAAAATTCGGGACACTTTAGAGTTGATTCTCACTAAGTTTTGCTTAATGTGTTGGAGCAAAAGTCTTTGTAGGTGGTTTCTGTCCCTTTCCCAGGGCTCATGGAATGGCCCTCTGACTAGGAAATAACCAGTAACCAGGTGCTGAGGCATCCAAGCTGTGGGGAGCCCCTTGTGCCTCAGAGGATTTGGGGTATCTGACAGTTTGTAGTGGACAATCAGGCACCACGAATCATACTCGAACCTCCAGCCTTGGGCTAGCATCCCTTCCGATTGCCTCCTTCAGGCCTCCAGCACATAAAAGCGACTGCATTATATTCATTTTAACCTATGTTTTTTCGTTCAATAGTACCTCGTTCACCGCCTGATGAAAAATGAGAACATTGGGAAAGCATTGCAAATTAGGACATCGTTCATGTAGCCAGACTCGGACTTTGGAGTTGCTTGGCTAGGAACTGGAGCCTGCCCTTGAAATGTTGCGGACTCCCCTCCGTCCGTTAGCATTCCAAAGTTTAAAGGAGAGAACAAGGGAGTGAGCCTTAGAGCATTATCCCCCATCCCCGAGAATTCTCTCTGGCCATGTGGGGGGATTTGCAAAAGTCCAGTCTCATGCCAGCTCCCCAGGAGACCCGGGTTCTGCGCTGGACAGTGGAGGCAGGGCACAGAGGGTGAGGGCACTTACCTGCGTTAACAAACAGCGGGAGGACCAGGAACACTCCGCAGATCACAGAGCACGACATTTCCATACAGGGCTACAAGAATAGAGCAGATTTTTCTGGAGGGAAGAAGGAAACAGTGAGAGGGCAGGCGAAGCGAGCCCAATTGGGTCGCCCGGAATGGCAGGTTCCTCCAATTCCTTGGTTCCGGAACCTTGGATCTCTGAGCCCACGTCGGCCTGGTTGCGCTCGCAAAGATTCCTCCTCCCCTGACTCCTCTCTCCTTCCTGGGCCCCAGACGTCGGAGATCCAGGCGCCTAAGATAGAAAGAGCCCCCCCCCCCCCCCCCCGCCCCCGCCCCGCCAGCTGGGAGACTCCTAAGGGACAGATTGGGAGATGCGAAGAAGGGAGTGGAAAGCAGGCGCCATTCCCCGCTCTCACCTGCAGCCAGGTAGGCTCGGCATCTTGCACCCCAGCAAAGTTCCAGCCTCCCTACAGATCTCGGGCGTCCAGGGCTTCCCCACGCAGCCCGGAGTCCCCGTGCCAGTGCCCCAGACCCCTGCCACGGACCCACCTCTTGCCAAGAGAGCTCACCTTCTGAATCCACCCGAGCCTGGAGATTTCATCGGAAACCCCACGCGCGGGGTTCCTAGGAAGAAGCTGGCCGGGAAAAGTTCTAGGGAGAAACCCAGCCATGGACACAATGCTGACACGCCTCGAAGGAAGACTCCAGTTTTGCTCCTGGACTGGAGGCAGAAGGCGGCCCCACCCGCACCCGCACCCGCACCCATGCCAGCGTCAGCTGACTCCCAGAGAGTCACAGGCTGAGACATTCACCTGGGCAGTGCTGCCCCGCCCTACAGGGTCGCTAGACCTCCGCGTCCGCACCGACTCCAGGCAGGGAGTTAGCCTCTACACCGTCTTTAGGGATCATAGGCGAACGACATGGTAAACACCCCTCCCCATCCCCATCGGCTGGCTCCTGACTCAGCCCCAGATGTCCCAACCCATTCAAATTGGAGATTACCTGAGAGTTTCGAGCTGAGAACCTGCGGAGCTCCCAGAGAATACAATACAAATACAGGAACCTCCTCAAGGTATTTCCACTCCAGGATAGTCCCTGGTCACCAGGGGTGGGGTAGAAAGGAACGCACTTGTCTGTAGAAAGTGGATCTTCAAATCTTTTTATATCTAGTCTTCTGGCAGTTTTTGTTTTTTTTTTTTAAAAAGAAGCTTATCTTAAATCCACTTCTGCTTGCCTCTATAAATGAATTCTTTTTTTCAAACTCTCTGAGCAGTTATTACAACCCTAAAATGAAACACCAAAAGTGATCCTATACAGTTTTTGGTATCATTAGTTTGGGTGAGTAATCCACATTTACAACAATCCACACAACAGAAGTCTCTTCTGCTACCAGTAACTTGAAAAGCGCTCCTGTCTAAATCCAAACTGACTCCCAGAGGTCTTCTATGGGTTTCTGAGACTGGAACCTTTACAGGAGTAGGAAGCCCAGTCTTTCTCCCAAGGAGTTGCTGGAGGTTTCGAACTTCCCACCATGAGGATGGCAGCCACATCCCACGGGGGCTCCTTCAGTCTCTGGAATGGAATGAGAGAGGCGGGTGTGCCTCTCATTCCGTCATTGAGGGACACCCTGGAATAATCCACAGAACACGAAGGGTAGAAACTATCAGTGTCCAAGCAACAGAAACATTCCTGGTCAAACTCTTTCTGCTGATCTTTATGGGGCCGGGGATGGTAAGGATCACGTAATAATTATATGCCTCTGATTCAGAGACTTAGCAGAAAAATCCCTGTGATCTCTCAGAGAGCAGCCCCTTGCAAATCATGACACTCTGAAAGACGTAAAAATGCTTTTACTTATGTGGGTTACCTCTGTTTACATTTACTGTACTAGAATTCAAGTTGGGCACAGAAATTGAACTTTTATTACCTGTTACTTTATTGTAATTATTATGATGATATGGTGAATAGAATTATTTTATCTTTATTTTCAATAATAATAAGCTCATTACAGATTAGCACAAATATCATACTTTTATGAAAGCAGCTGGAAATTCCTAGATAAATAGATTGGAAACAGTGATATTGATTTACATGTTTTCCATGTTTTATATGCACATCTCTTTATTTTCTGCTTTAATATGACACTTTATTCTCACATGTGCTTCTGCATCCAAGTTCTTATGACATAACATGTATAGGTCAAAATCGGCTGAATGGCAGTCAGTTTGGTTTTTGGTTTGATCCCAATAATAATTATTGAAGTTCATCGGGTATGGGAACTAATGATTTGTTTATTTATTTGATTGACTATTTAATTTAAATAATTTATTGATTGATTAATCAGGTAACTTCAACTTAAAATTCTTTGAAATGTAAAGATGGCTCATTTGTCCGGGAAGGAAGGAATCAGAACCTAAGTGAGAGGCCCCAGATGATTTGTTTAGTTATAAACATGTTATTCTGGAGAATAAGTATGTCAGTCTGTGTAGACTAGAGAAACAAATCCACAGAAATTCATATGTGTATAAAAGAGAATTGTATATAAAGAGTAATTGTACATTAAGGAGAGAAAAAAAAAGAAATCATCTCATCCCAGTCTAATTCAAATGCACAAATCTCATGTTAATTTGTCAGACAAATCCCATCTATCTGATACCAATCTATAAAGTTCTCTTCAGACTCATGAAACACAGGCAATGATTCCGAATGCAGGATGATCACAGGCCAGTGGGGAGAAAGTCTTTGGATCCAGTGGTGTTGTGAGCCTCTCAACGTCGGCAGGGTTCTCTACGAGACTTCTCTGGCTTCAGAGGTCTGGTTGCTTCAGAGTAGGTCCATGTGGCTTCTCCAGCTCAGGCCTCCAGCATTGTTCTATGCGTCTTCTCCGTAGAGCATGTCCAAGGGAGTGAAGACACGAGAGAGATTCTCTCGCCTCTAAGAAGGAAATACCAGAGTTTTCCCAGAATGATCAGGGGAAGGCCATGCCACAAAGGCCTCATTGACTATGACCTGATGGACAGACTAGACTCCACCCCTTCACTTTTAATCCTCTTAAATCCCAAATTGACACTAGATTATGTAACTGCCACAACAAGCTATCAAAATATTATATGAAGAGGAAAGGAGCTCTGAAACACAGCAGACGTGTATAAAATGCATTGGACTAAAGCAATGCAGCATGTACAATGATAACAATAGAAACAATAGAAATATAAAGATCGCAAAATAGAGTAGCGGTTTTTTCCCATAATCACCTCAAGAAGAAAATAAAATATCCACAATTTCATTTTAGAAGGGAGCAAGATACTTAGGATAAGATAGCACATATTACAATATGATTGTAGCACCACTGTCAGGAATTAAAGCACAACCATGAGATTTCACTACACAAGATATTTCCTTGGGTTGCAGTGAAAATGTCAAGAGCTATTATATTTTGGAATAGCACTTTTTTCCCCCCGAAAAGCACTTTTGCCTTTGAGCTCTTGAAGCCCATGACACTGTCATTTAAGGAATTTTGTATATATTTAGTTAGTACTTCTTCATGTACCATAACATATAAGAACTCTCTGAGGTGTAAATATTGCTTCTAAATGATTATACCAGTGAAATATTGATCAAGACCAAGTCCTTAACATAGGTGCATTAACTGGTAAAGGAAACTGTGAGAGTCACCTACTCTGGTGTCAATTTGAGTACAGGGGTGGAGTCTAGCCTGTCAATCTGGAGATAGTCAATGAGACATTGCCTTCTCCTGAGAATTCTGGGAAAAGTGGTGATTCCTTCTGGGAGGCGGAGACCCTATCTCTCTTGGTTCACTTCCTTTGAGACTTTCTCTCACTCGGAAACTTTCTATTGACAGCACTTGCTGCCTGAGAAACTCAACTGACAAAGCTGGCTCCCTGTGAGACATTCCTGAGGAGAAGTCACATAGAACTACCCTCATGCGGTCAGAAACCTGGACCTAGAGAAGTCACGTGGAGGCTCCTGCTAGTGCTGAGATGTCTACCACATGACTAGATTCAAAGACTTTCCACCCACTGTCCTGTGATAACCCTGCATTCAGCATCATTGCATGTGTTTCATGAGTCTGAAGAAGACTTTATAGATTGGTGTCAGACATATGGGCTAATATGAACTGCACTGGGCTGGGAACAATGTTTGATTGTTCTTGTATATAAATCTTTTTCTTATACACATGAGTTTCTATGGATTTGTTTCTTTAGTCTACCCAGACTAACACAAGAGTTTGCTTAAAATATGCCTGTGAGGACATCCAAGGCCCAAAATGTAGCCTTGCAGAGAGCAGGGCCAAGAGTTGTTTCCACAAACCCTAAAGGTATCTTTAGGGGCAACCCAATAGATAGTTGGTGGAAAACCAGTCAGTAGCTTGTAAAATTATAATCGGTGTACATTCAGTTGTTGTAAACTATTCCATAGGTCTGGTGAGGGCTGGATTATTCATAATGGCATGGATAGATTATTAACAGCAAAAAGGACCAACCTAATTTAGTATCCCTACATGAAGAGTTTAATCAGATGAATCCACCCTACAGTTATTGATATGGACCTCCAACATGAAAGATATGGTTTGTAGGTTTGGACGTCTTCTTAAGCATCTTTATTCAGTAAAATAGAGATTGTTTTACCAGGAAAAATTAAGTTATAGAAAAATCTAGTAAAAGTAATTTCCTGTATAGTGCACTATTTCTCCATTATTCTTGTATCCACAAGCCACTCAGTCAGATACCTGCAGTGCAAAGTCCCACCAGCAAAGTCTGGGCTTGATAGTACCACACATCCAACCATTAAACCTTTTTTAAATGGTGGTCATAAGTGCTTGCCTAACCCTGGGAAACATTTCTAGAGATATTTATTTGTCGTAAAAAGAAAGTAGAAGTTTATTTTTTAGGCCAGGTACAGGAGAGGCTTAGGTCAGCCATCTGCTTCTGGGTGTGGTCACATTAATGTCTGAATTTTAACCTAAATCCTTCAGTTGTTTAAACTGTCCAGGAAGTCACTTTTGTCCTCTGTGGTTGAGATAGTACCTCCAGGTTTTGACTACTTACAATTTGGTGACAGAAGAGTTAGTAACAAAGACCCAGAAGAATCTTGCCTATGAGACACCATGAAATCTTTTAATTGTTGCTTCTTTCCATATACAGAGGCATTTTGTTCAATAGTAGGTAATGTTCATTTTTCTAAATTTTGCTTCTCAAAAACTTCTTTGACTCATGATTGGGGACCTAAAGTCCATCAATAGGTAAAGCGACAGATAGCCCCTTACAGAGGACTCATTAGAAGGAAATGAGCCAGTTAAGGTACAGTGTAGCAACAGTGAAATAAACAATTTTCAACTTTTTTTTAATTTTAATAAGCAACTTTCCTCCAGTTCTTAAATGCTCCTCCCACCCTCTATCATGATCTCAACTCTACCTTACAAATCCAGCTAGATCAGGGGATGTATGCGGGAGCTGGTAATGGGTAATGATCCCTTCAGGACCAGGGGTGAGAGTGGTGATGCCAGGAGGGTGGGGGAAGGTGGAATAGAAAGGGGGACTCTATTGCCGGGATCCACATATGACTTCCTATTTGGGGTGCTGACAGCAGATTCATAAGTGAAGGGACACATTGGACAGTGTACGATGACAAAATAATGACAATTTGTAAATTGTTAAGGATTCATGGGGAAGGGAAGTGGAAAGGGAGAGGAAATATGGGGATCTGGTCCCGGGGGCCTAGGGAGAAGAAAGATGTTTTAAGAATGATGATGGGAACAAATGTGCAAATCTGGTCTGCATAAAATTGATTTATGTATTGATCATGATAGAAGCTGTAAGAGCCCCCAATAAAATGATTTATTTTAAAAACAGTAGGATCAGGAAAAGGAGTTTAGTCCAGGATAAGGACATAGAAAACTCAGTGAAATGGGTTTTCACTTTACCATTAGTTATTTTTACTAGCCTTGAATATTGTTAATGATAAGGACAGTGATGTATAGTAAAATTTTAATGTATTTCTTTGATTACTTGCCCAGCAAAATGGATTCCCTGTCACTGCAAAGAATTGTTGGAATGCCCCACATGGGGATTACGTTTATTAAGTAGTTCAAAAGAACTGAAAGGTGGTCACCAACTTTCTAGACTGTCTTTAGTGAGAAATTTTCAGAAAGAGATATATGAACAAGCAGCATAGTGTTGTTTGTCTATATACACATGACAGAAGTCCTGAAAGTGAATTCTACATTAATAATAAATATGGTACCTGCCATCTTCAAAAACAATTCAAGTTTGTTTTAAGCTTAGAACGCTAAGACTCAACAAAATCCTGATGGGAATCTTTCTAAGGCTTAGATAGTGTGTTTTACTTAAACCTGTAACTTATTGCAGAGGAATTGTCTGCCAATCCTATGGCTTCTTGTCTATGATCGTCACTGGTTTATCCTGACACAGTGACATTTTTTTTACCAATTTAGTCACTGTTAGTTTGGGGAACAGATTGTCTTAAGATGTACTCTGGGAAAGAAATCACTGAGCTTCTGAGTCACAGAACATTTACAGGACAGTCTGTAACTCAGGGAACAGGGAACCATTGCCATAGTCCACGGTTTAGGCAAGGCCATGTGAAAATGCTGTCAGCTCTTTCCAGGGAACTCAGATTGTGAAAGTCTATCCTTTTACTAAGATAAAGTAAACACCTCCTCCCCTATTCTCTGTAACAGTTGTAACACAGCATTTTGCAGGTATCCCCCATATTTCCCTCCAGAACATAGTCTAATTGGATAAAGCAATTCTTGCTTCTTTGTTTGCCTTCAAAGAAAGTGTTAACAACTCCTTTGTGTGAGAACATGTCATTGAGTGTGGAATACGTGACAAGAACTGAACAAAAACCTGCCTTGAATAAAGTTCTGGGTTCTAGAGTGTCTATACTTCAGAAGCTCCCTATACCTGTTATCTTTTATTTTATCTCTTATTGATCTGTTTCAATTGAGACCATGCCTTGACACCCCTGTTCATTGTGAGAAGGCTACCTGTATTTACTGGTCATCCTGTGTCCTTTATTTCTTTACAACTTATTGAGTCTGAAATTTCACAAACTCCAAATCTTCTAGAACAGTAAATTACCCAGAATTTCACACTATCAGATGCAAAATATGGCAACATTTCTTTAAAAACAAAAGTGAATTCAGACAAGATAAAACCTAATAGACAAAGATAAAATAAAACTAGAACTCTTCAATAATTTTCAGAGTTCAATGCTCGAGATTCTAGATAGATTCTACTACAGCCAGTCCTGAGAATATGTGAAAGGGGGAGAGCTTCAATGGACCCATGCTGGTGCTGGACCCCAGGTTTTCATCCTCTCAGTGCCACTATTGCTCTACAGGAAAAAGCAAGGGCTTGCTATTCCAGTAAACAGTTACAGTCTCAGAAACTCACAGATACAGTTCTACTCTGAGTTAGTACGGTTTGATTGGAGAAACATCAGCACTAATGTATGTGTATGAAAGAGTTTTATATCATAGAACAATTGTTTATTAAGAAAATATCTCAGCTCAGTCCAGATCAAATCCATAAGTCCAAGATTGCCTGTATGTCTGATACCAGTATGTAAAATCCTCTTCAGACTCACACATGGAATGATGCCAAAAGCAGGAAGATCACAGACCAATAGGTGGAAAGTCTTGCAAATCCAGTAGTGGTGGAAGCATCTCAGCATTGGTGTGGGTTTCCATGTGGCTCCTCCAGTTCCAGGACTCTGGCTCCATCAGCATAGCTCCATGTAGCTTGTCAACAGGAAAGTCAAGCAGAGATTCTGTTCCATCTCTAGTGAGGAAGATAAGAGACCATAGAATCCTCAGAAGAAGGCCATGCCCACCTCATTGGCTATGACCTGATTGACAGGCTGTACTCCACCCCTTCACTCAAGTTGGCAGGAGATTATGTAACTGCCACTAACCATGTGCTATTATAGGGTTGCTGAGTCAGTATTGACTCGATGATGATTTTGGTTTTTGGAGAGCCATTAACGATGACTGCCCTTCAGAAATCATACATCTGACAGCAAGCAATGTCAAAGAGCAAACTGGAGCTTTTGTTAAAAGTAAAGAGTTTATTGAAGGAACAAAATAACCCAGGACTAGGCAGTACCTTTTAAGGGTTCACCAATTTTTTTTAAATTTTATTGGGGGCTCTTACAGCTACTACAACATTTAGTACATCATTTGTATCAAGCACATTTGCACACATGTTTCCACATTTCCCAACATATTCCACTTGAGCCCTTGAGGTACAAGTTCCTCTTTAAAAAAAAAAAATTCTCCCCTTTCCCCTCCCCCCTTTTTTTTAATGAATCATTTTATTGGGGTGCCCATACAACTCCCATCACAATCCCTAACAACATCAGTTGTATGCAGGCCACTTTTACACACCCATTGCCATCATCACTCTCAAAACATTCTGCCTCCCTCCAGGTCCCCATTATCAGCTCCCTATATTAACCTTCCTCCCCCCATTCCCCTTGAGCCCTTAGTAATTTACAAATTATTTTTTTCATCCTGTACACTGTACAATGTGTCTCAACACTCACTTCCCTGTTGTCCGTGCCCCAGAGAGGAGGCTACGTGTAGATCCCTGAAGTTGGTTCTCCCTTTCTATTCCTCCATCCCTCCACCCTCCTGGTATTACCACTCCTATTACTAGTCTTGATGGATCATCTATCCTAAGTTTCCCATGTTTCCAACTTCACTGTACATCTCCTGGTCTAGCTGGATTTATG
>PVJH01023492.1:0-34704 GCA_004026705.1 Nesogale talazaci | reverse complement strand
CAAGGATATATACACAAGGACGGGCATCAAAGGAGTGGGATGGGGGAGAGGTCGGGCAGTGTACGATATGACAAAACAATAACAATGTATAAAGTATTGAGGGTTGGAGGGGAGGAGAGACCAGGGGAAGAGGAGAAGGAATGGATAAGCCGATACTAGGGGCTAAAGGGAAAAAGGTGGACGATTGGAGAACAATAATAGAAGGGGACATGAGAGGGTGCTTGACGAGTATGCTTATTTATATATTGTGAAAAACGATGTATGAGCCCCCAATAAAATGATTGGGGAAAAAAAGTAAAAGTTAAAAAAAATATATTGTTATGAGTGAACCACGGTGATATCAAGTTTTGTCCTCTGCAGATACGTTTGCTATTTGGAGTAGCTAAAGTATTTGATGAAAAAATTTCAACAAGACATGAACAGTATTGAACTTACAAAAAATGACACACCTTAAGCATGGAGCCCACTAACCTAAATCAAGTTTCTAAACCTCTGGAAGGTAATGGGATTCATGAGTCAGAACTGATCAAAAGAAAATCACCAGCAAATGGAATTAACCGCTGAATAAATTTAGGATTCCGATGTGTATTTTACATGGAAATACTGTATCTTAAGGGCCCATTCTCTACATGCTAGTAACTCCTTTTCTCATTTCTTCTAAGTTGTCTAACTAAAGGGTTAGATATTATAACTCTCAGGTTGAAAGCTTTTATTAGCAAACTTAGCAAACTTGCCAAACGATGGCTAGAGAAGCTCGTGGTGTTTAAGCTATGGTTTATGAAGTAGAATGGCAAGAAGAGCTTCTGCTAGATCTCAAAATAAATAATTTTGTGTCTTGATAAAAGAATGCTCCGGTTTCTATATTCATGTACAACCTAAAGTTTTTTAGAGTATAGATGCTACTGGTGATACTTATAAATAATACAAGTCGGGCTGAGCCCCGGTGGCATAGTGGTTGTGCGCAGGACTGCGGCCCACTGGGATGGAGATTCAATTCCAGCTCCATGGAGCAAAGGCTGGGCCTCCTACTCCCACCACCAGAGGGCAGTGATGTTCCCCCCCCCCCCAAAAAAAAAACAAAAAAAAGAATACAAGTCATTGCCATTGACTTAAGGCCAGCTCATAATGAGTCAGTCGGACAGCGCATGGCTGCCCCTGTGAGTTCCTGAAAGGATAAGTCCTTGCAGGAGCAGAAAGTGCCATCTTTCTCCCCCCAAAGAGCAGCTTGGGGTTTCACGTGGCTGACCCTCAGTCAGCAGCCCAACTCCTGAGCACTTTGTCACGGGGACTCTCGACCAATACCTTCAGGGTGCTTGTTTGCTCTTCAAATGGACTTCTTCAGGTTGGGCTCTTGCAAGTTATTTTCAGACAATTGGCCTGATATTTTCTGTTACTATTTCTGTCCCACTTGGGCTTCCATGGAAATCAGTGTAACGCATGCAAATCATTTGCTTCTAAACACCCTTTTTAAATGTTAGGTCTTGGAAACAAATAGCAAGCAAAAAAGCATGCCTAATAATAGCCAATTTGGGTCCAACACATATTTGCCAGATATTGTTATATTCTTTACTTTAGGTTCTTCAAACTAATAATTGTGTCTTAGTGAATGAGTGTTTATTGAGTTTATTGCCTTGTACCTAAGCCTCATTTTTAAAGTAATGTTGTTCTGTCATTTAGGTTTTGTTAATTTTTATAAGTGAAACTTCCCAGATATCTTAGCCAAAATAAACCAACTTTCCTATATGTATGTTGTTCTCTTTTCCTTACTAGTATTTCAAATCTATACGATTGGCTAGGTTAATGATGCTGTTGTCAGAATCCTCCAGAGTCCCATGAGGGTTACCTATATTCTTTCTCAAGAAGCTAATATGCTGCTTCTTAACTGGACAGAAATGTATATGAGGCATAGGCATATGAATGAATTTTTAGTGCACATCTTAAGATGTAAATCTTAATCTGAGAAAAATTAGTTCTAGTACTTTTCTCCTTCTCAGTTCTTACCCTCATGAAATGCTCACTGAAGATATGAACGTTACAGCAAAGCCTGGTGAAGAAATCCAGTGGTGCCCAGCCTATCAAAAAGAATAGTGTCCAGAGTACATAGCCCCAATCATGGTCCCGTTCCCACTTTTGTAGTCTTACGTGCAACAGAGACATACTGATCTGCTGCAAACCATATTTTTGTGACAGTATCCACTTACTCCCATGTCCTACTTTTGCAGCCAATTTTCTGTAAGTATCTGGATGCCACTATGGCCTCGTGCTGATGGGCTCCCTCCTTCCTGGACAATTAGTTATATATTTGCTCTGTTTAAGATTTAATAAATGTGTCTCTATAAATCATATCTGAATTGGGGGGTCTTTTTTATGCTCCACAACAGAATAAACTAAAAAGAACATTTGGAATGAAAATGGCAGTCAGATACAGGCATGGTCACCATATGAAATAATGAAAGCCTCTCTGAAGATTTTAACTAATTTGTAAGTTTGTGGTTTTTAAAAAAATTTTTTACTGACACTGAGTTCTACTTATCCTTTAAATATTTTGATAATTAAATAAATTAGCCAATGAATTATTTTACAGTTAAGAGAAAAAAATCAATTATAAGACATACCTTTCATTTAAAGGTAATTTTATCAATAATACACTTTTATCAATAAGTAATTATATTTTTAATTGCACAAATGCCCATCAAATATGATCCCTTTCACGTGCTACAAAGCCTTGGACATTTACTGAAAAGACTGCTATCTGTTAAGTGACGGCCATGGAAATTCTTTTAAAGGCTGAGTAAAAACCAGACATGCAATAAAGTGCTTTAGTGGTATCAACGGAAGAGCTAATTAATTCTCTTCAAAGATGTTAAAACAGTTTAGCATAAACTGTAGCCCTGAAGGACATGAATGATTGTCCTTGTATTCCGTAACTGTTACCCTCTCAAGCAAAGGGAAAAGTTATGGAGTACCAATCCTCTTACATTTACATAAAAAATGACAAAAGCTGCCCAGGAGCACATTCTTGTGTTTCATCTCAGAAAGAAAAGGATTTTTGAAATGGAAGCATCCTTTGTCTAACTCTTTAGAGGTGTGATCAGCTGATGTCTAGAGGGCATCATGGAAAAATGAATTTGTTCTGAAATTTTACAAGAAACAAGAAATTCTCTAGAAAGTAGAAGTTGTGTTTAGCAGACTTTGTATTGAACAGTGATATTTAGGGTGTGCTGAGAATCACAAGTTCTGATCATAAGCTGTATTTAGTGTGGACGTATCCAGAAATCCCTGATGACGTCAGTCACTTTCAATCTGGTGAGTCCTGAGTTTGTGATAATGTCTGCTTCCCTTTTCCTCTCCTTGTCTGTTAAGTTTTATTAGCAACCCATCCACCTATCAGACAATCCAATAGTTCAATCATATCTAGAAGAGCTGTGCAATCATTAACAGTTGGTTTTAGAACATTTACTTCTGCCTTGTACTCATCGTTATTCATGTAATTATTTTTAATTGTGCCAAAACTGTACACACCAAAACATTCTCCAATTCAACAACAGCTATAAGTATAATTCATTGACATTGATTATGCGCTTCTTGTTGTACAACCATTACTGATTTCTGAATTATTCCATAAGCATTAACATAAACTCAGTGCCCCCTAAGCAAAAACTTTCCCCCCTTCTCTCATAGTAATAACCATTGGTCATGTTTGATTTCTTTCTTTCTTTTTAGTAGTTTTCTTAATATAATATTCACATGTCATACACTTCCATAATTAAATGGCTTTTTAAAAAGTTGTATATATATACATATATATCATCACGATCAGTTCTAGTGCTCCTTCCTCCATCCAGCATTCATTATTTGCTACCCAATTCCCTCAACCCTCTCCAGTCCCTGACCCCTCTAAACCATTGCATCGGTTATTATCTCTATGCATCCACTCTGCTCCATAAACTGGGAAACCACGCAGAAATTATAAAAAAATAAAATGAAAAAGAAATAATAATGACATAAAGATAAAAATAAAGAGTAAGAAAAAAAGGCGACTAACAATATTTAAATAGCCAGAGAAGAAATTTCTGTTGTGGAACAAGGAGGAGTATTTAAGCCTAGAACAAATTCAAATTGGGTTAAGAGGGAGGTCAGCAGACTAAGTACCATATTTAACCATGACTCCATCCACCATAATCAAGGTAACAATAATCTCTATCTAATAGTACAGCTTTTTGTGTCCTTCCTCTGTGGCCAGAGGGTTACTCTGACTAGGTTAAACAGATAGATTTGGGGCTCCCACTACCCTCCACAGCTTTTTACAAAATGGATGTTCACATATGAGCTTGGATACTTTTCCCATCACTAGATTTGGATTTTGTTCTCATCATCTTTGGATCACACAGGCTGGGGTGCTTCTTTTATGTGGATTTAGTTGATGTCTGACTTAGATGGCTGCTTCTTAAAAGACAAACGTTTGAGACCATAGACACTATTCCAATTGATAGTCACGCACTATCTGCTTTCTTCTCCACACTTAATTGTTCTTATGCCCAGTGATCTTTCCATAACCACAAGTACTGAGTGTCAAGTAGGACCATTTTATCACAGCTAACTGTTCTTGGATTGGGGCTAGAATTATGTGGAAGCCCAGATCCATCTGCTTGTCCACTGGTTTACTTTGGTGGCAATTTTATACCCCAAACAAAAGACAATGACAACAACAACAACAACAAAACAAACAAGCAAGCAAGCAAAACCCTAAAAAAACAAAAAACAGAAGAAAAATATTGCTAATCATCACCCTGAGGTATAAGACGATGCATTGATAGCATCAATAATTTATCCAATTGCATAGAACTTAAGGAACAGTTGATATAAGGAGTTTCTGTGAGGATAGTCCAACTTTGAATCGCAATCCATGAGCTGTGGCTTTGTACAGAGTGATTTCTTAATTGATGGAGCTCTCTTTACATTGGTGCTAGGGGAAATTTTCCTGTATCATTTGTCACAAGGGAAGATCCTGGCAATATCAGATTAAAACCTGTTATATTAATGCAAGAGGAGCATTGGAATACAAAATATATGATGGTTCTCGGTTCCCTTTCATTGGATACCCCATCAAGCCAGGGGTCCCACTCAATATCGAATGACCATCATTTCCAGTTTTAAGGTGGCCATCCTTTGCTGCTTTTCTCATCAGAGTACTTCATCCCAAATCCAAGGCTACAGGCAGTTACGAGGTAAGGCTCCGCTCATTCAGTAGGACTTCTACGTTGAGTCTTTCTCATGTGGCTCTTGGGAGATGTTATGTTGCCTGGAAGGCTAGAGTACAAGGTCATCATAGTGTTTAATCCATGGCATGGTTCACCAAGAGTTGAGTAGAAACATATTTGAAATGTCTACCCAGGAGCATAGAACTGGGTTTATTCTCCCCTTAGGAAACCTTAGGAAATTATAGTTTAGCATTCCTTCTCGATGAAAGGTTGTGCCTCTCCATTTACCCCCATCAACAGAAATACCATTGTCTTCTCTGAAATGTTGGCCTTCCCCTCCCTTGATCTAGCTTGATTCCCTAGTAAGGTTCTCTCATTCCTGTGGAGGGCCTGCTGATTTGTTGAAGCCTTGTATCAATGTAATACAGCCTCAAGTGCACCATCTTCTTCCTTTTCCCTGTCCTTGAAGAAGTGAACCGAGGTCTCTTTTGAGGTGGCACTTAAGAAGTGCGCAGGGGGAGTGAGACACAAAGTATAGTTCATGGTCAGGAGGCTGGCGTTCTACCTTTCTGTTTGGAAATTGGTTTTCTCCTTAGAGTAGTGGATTCGTGTAATATTTGTTCTTTTTTTGTGATTGCCTACCTTCATTCAGCATTTTGGTTTCCAGACCCTTCCATGTCAGGCAGTTTTTCATGCTTTCATCACGGTTTTTTAGGGATGTTTACTATTCTATTGTGCATATGTTCCATAGTTTGATTATCCATTCTTCCATTCTTGCGCAATTGCACTGCTTCCAGTTTATGCTATTGTGAACTGTACTGCTATAAAAATGGGAGAGTTTATCTCCATGCATGTTGTGTCTCTTAATTTGGGAGGTGTATGTCAACAGTAGTATTGCTGGATTGTATGAGATTTCAATCCCCAGTTGCTTTGAGTATGGCCATATTGTTTTCCCTAGTGGTTGTATGTATTTACAAGTCTACTTACAGTGATTACGAGTTGCCTTCTCTCCAAATTCTCTCCAGAATTTGTTTTGTTATTTGAATTGGGCTAGCATAGTGTGGGAGTAAAGTGGTATCTCACTGTGGTTTTAATTTACATTCCTCTGATGGCTAGTGATTATGAATATTCTTTCATGGGTTTGTTAGCCATTTGTAATTCATTTTTGGTGAACTATATGTTCATCTCTTTTTCCTAATTCTGTATTGAGTCATTTGCTCTTTTCTTATTGAGCTCTTGTAGGTTTCTGTAGATTTTGATAATTAGACCCTTGTCTGATGTGGCATGGTAAACATTTTTCCCAGTGTGTGGGCTCTTGTTTTACTCTCCCAATGAATTCTTATTATGTACATAAATGATTCAATTGCGAAATGCCTCAGTCATCTATCTTGTCTTCCTTTATGTGTGCCTCCTTCATTATGCTTGGTAATCTATCTATGCCCTGCAATAGGGCCCTAAGTTTGTTCCAGTTTATTCATGGGTAATTCTGATAGTTCTGGGGTTTTCATTTAGGTCTTTATCCATCTTGAGCTCATTTTTGTGCATGGGGAAGAAATGGATCTTGTTTCATTCTTCAGCATATAGAAATCCAGTTTTTCCAACACCATTTCTTGAGGAGACTGTCTTTGTCCCATTGGATATTTCTAGGTCCTTTGTCAAAGATTAGTTGTCTGTAGGCTGAATATTATGTATTTTCTGTTTCGAACAATCCAGTACCAGACTGTTTTGACGGCTGTGGCTATGTAGTAGGTTTTTAAGCCAGATAGTGTGAGGTCTACCATTTGGTTCTTCTTCTTAAGAAGTTCTTTCCTTATCCTGGGTTTTGGCCTACACATATGAAATTGGCACTTAGTTTTTCCACTTGTTAAAGAATGTATATGGGATTGCATTATATCTGTAGATTGTTTTAAACAATAATGACATTTTCACAATATTATGTCTGCCTATCCCTGAACATAGACTATTCTTCCATTTATGTAAATCTTTTTGTTTTCTTGTAGTAAAGTTCTGTGTTTTTCTCTGTAGAAGTCTTTTATGTCTTTAGTTAGACTTATTACTAAGTATATCATCTCTTGTGTGACTATAATGAATGGATTGTTTTCTTAATGTCTTCTTCATAACTCTCTTCACTAGTATACAGGAATTCAACAGACTTCTGGTTGTCAATTTTGTATCCTGCTACATTGTCGAATCCCTCGATTATATCCAGTAGACTTTTTGTGGAGACTTTTGGGTTTTCTCTATAAAGGGTCATATCATCTGCAGATATCAAGAGTTTCACTTATTTGCCTGTTTATAGTCCTTTGATTTCTTTTTGCTGTCTGGCAAATCTAGCTAATACATCCAGCATGCTGCTGAATAGTAATAGGGGACATCCTTGTCTGGTCTCTGTTTTCAGTTTCTATTTTTCTCTGTTGAGTGTAATGTTGGCTGATTTTTCTGTATTAAAAACAATTTTGCTTCTTAATGAATGGTCAGCTGATTTAGATTTTTGCTCGTGTGCTTAAGAGAAAACCCGTCATTGAGTTTGAAATTGACCTTCTTTGTGGGCCTCTGTACAGATGGAGAGAGACTCTATCATACGACCATGATTGCTATCACCGCTGGACCCAAGATGCTGTAAATATTCTCATTGCTCAAGTTCTACTTCACTAAAGATTGGAAACTTGTAAAGAACTGTATTGTGTAGTCATAGAGCGAGTGGATGTATTGCATCTAAGCTATGTGCCTTTGGTTGGGTTAATTAACCTCTCTAAAACCCAGATTTTCTAATGATATTGAAAAAACTAACTCAGCATAAGGGCCAACTGAGATGATCATTGTACAAAGTCGAGTACATTATGGGATAAAAGTACAGTCCTGGAAAATCACTTATTTGTGTTACTGGTCTACCCATAGTCATTCATTTAGTAAAGGGTGTATGATAAGTTCAGAGTTAGAGAGCATAACACAAAACAGCCTGCATTTTGGGGTGGCATAGTGGTTTATAAACTACAAGGTCAACAGTTCAGAGCCACCAGCTGCTCTGTGTGGGGCAAAAGATGAACCTTTCTACTCCCAGCAATAGTTACAGTCTCAGAAATCCACAAGAGCATTTCTAGTACATGATCACTGTGAACTGGAATTGACTCAATGACAGTGTGTTTGCTGGTTGCTTTGGTTTGTTTGTTTGGGGGGATATTGAACTACACCCACTGCTCACAAATGCATCCTGCCTCCTATTGAACTATTCTGAAGTGATCATAACAAATGCCTTTAAAAGCAGCTTGTGAGCTGAGCCCTGGTGGTGCAGTGGTTGTGTGCAGGACCACAGCCCACAGGGTTGATGTTTCAAATGCAGCAGCAGCTCTCCAGGAGCAAGGCTGGGCTTCCTACTCTCACCAGGGCAGTGATGCGAGAAGAAAAAAGCAGTTTGTAAACATACTCTTCCTCAATCACATTAATGGGAAAATCCTCGAATAGTATGAATTCAAAGGTTTGCAGCGATTCCTTTTATACATGGTGAGATTTTTGGATAATTTGATTTTCTTTTTCTTCAATTATTGTGACATTGACATCCTTTTACAAAAGCACTTTGTGGCACTTAACTGGCATTGTTAATGTAAAATGAATTTTTATTTTACTCCCATCCTTTCTTTCTGATTAGATCACTGATATGCTGAGTGTTCTGAAAACTGTCCTCCCCACACAGCTGCATATGCGGGGCAGCCTGTGTCTCTATCATCTGGATCTGAGAGACAAGGCTGAGAGGCCCCAGTGCAGAAATAGTGCCACTTGCTATCCTGCAGATGGGGGTAGTTGCATTGTGGGATTGAGAAATGACTGAATGAACAAGAAGCAGGAGAAAGAAGAAGAAAGGAAGGAAGGAAGGGTCAAAGGAAGGAAGAAATTACTCCTGAAAAGTATCAGATAGAAAAAGACTAACCTAGGGAATAACTTTCCAGAAAGGAAATGTGTTTACCAGTTGCTATTGAGTTTATTCCACACCCCATGTATGTCAAAAATAGGGTCTTCATTAAATGATTCCTCTTTGATCCTCCCCTCCACTGCTTCTAAGCCCCACCCCAAATCCTAACCTTTCTTCTGAAGTACCTTTGGGGAAACTCAAGTCCCCAGCTTTTCAGGTAACAGCTGAGCATACTTAGCATTTGCACCACTTAAAGATTTTAAGAGTCCATAGGCTCACATCCTTGGAGTCCTACCAGATCCATAGGGATTCTACCAGACAGAGAGAACTGCCTCTGGGTTTCTGAGGCTGCTTATTGTAAGGGAGCAGAAAGTTTTGTATTTCACCTTCTGAGTGGTTGGTGGGTTTCAACCGCTTACCTGGCTATTAGCAGTGTAACAGGTAACCCACTACACCACCAGGATACTTAGCAGATCTATAGGGAAGTGAGAAGTATAACTCAAGGGATGACATCAGACTTTTTCCCTCCTAGGCTTTCTCCCTTTATCTTTTTACTTACTCTGTTCCACTTAATCTATTCTATGCACTCCTGCATCCTTCCACAACTCCAAACACCCACGTGTGCATTGGCGCACACACATACACAGGTGCACACACACATACACATAAACACACACTTGCATTTCCATGTTGCTCAATTCCTACTCATAAAAAGGGGGACAGACCTAGGAGTGCCCTTTTTATATGATCCATGGCATTGAATCCTGTGAAAATCAACCAAGATCGGGTTAGATTAGGAGGGACATCTTCTTTGGAAAAATGAGCCATCAGCCGGAACGAAGATTTCTACATATGATTGAGAAGGAAAGCAAAGATGAAAGTCAGGGGCAAGGTATCCCAAAGCAATGAACCAAGGTTAGATAGAAAAGGCAGCTCTCAGGTCAGAAAATTTTATGACTGAGAACCTGACCAGAAAGTAATTAGATCAGGATCCTGACCAGAAAAGACAAGGACTTGGTGTCAGGTGAACTTGAATATATCCTTACTTCACAGCTTCCTGGTTGTGACCTTGAGAAATATTCAATTCCTTTTTGATCCACAATCCCTCATCTGAATAATGAATATGGTTATACAAGCTTGCAGCGTTGTTGAAAGGACTAAAGTAGGTAAGGC
This sequence comes from Nesogale talazaci, assembly GCA_004026705.1. Lineage (NCBI taxonomy): Eukaryota > Metazoa > Chordata > Mammalia > Afrosoricida > Tenrecidae > Nesogale > Nesogale talazaci. The sequence goes on along the minus strand of PVJH01023492.1, from coordinate 24,423 downwards.
ATGTAAGTCAGTGAGACCTAGGTAAATAGGCTCAGACTGTGTGGGGTTCTCCGCTGGCCACTGAGGTGAAAGGCAGCGGTGGATCTGGATCAGCGGCGAAGCAAGGGATATGAATGAGCGTGGGTTAGGTTAGGGTTCTTTGGGTGCAGGCTCTAAGGGACAGGGGGAACAACCTCCTTGGATGATGCAAATGGCACACTCTGCTGCTAATTGAACATTTGGTGCCTTATGTTTCCCCAATGGCCTTTCAGAAGAAAGGCTTGATAAGCTATTTCTGAAAAATCTGCCATTGAAAACCCCTTTCTACTTGGACACGTGGAATTGGGATCAGCTTGATGATACTTTTGATTTTGCTTTTCTCTCATGTGTAGAGAATTTTAAAACAATAATAAAATGAAATGAAAATTGTTCTGCTTTTTATTAGCATCGTGTGCTGTCACTTTTAAACAATGACAGTATGCAGCTTTCCTTCCTGGCAGGGCGATCTGTGGCATATCCATGCCTTGCCTCCCTTGTCCTGCCCAGCAGTAGACTTTGGTCTGGAAAGTAAACGGAATAAACTGGCCCTACTGATGGCTTCTCACTTCTGCCTTGTACTAGCCTTGTTGGAGAGAACTGGAGCAGTTTCTGTCCAAATCTTCACTGCAAACCCTCTTTGATTGATTATTTATTCCTTCTCCATGCTGCTTACTGCCTTTGTTCCTCACACCTCTCATCAATAAGGTTGGACAGAGGGAAAATCAATTCATGTGCTTATTTAGATTTCTAGCTCCATTTCATGGTGCCTTCAATAGTCATACATGGGGTGTTATGGATGGAATTGTGTTTCTCAAAAAGGTATATTTAACTTCCAATCTGTGAATGTGACTTTATTCAGATGTAGGGTCTTTGACAATGCTATAAGATGGACATGAGGTCATATTGGAGAAGAGTAAGTCCTAATCCTATATGACTGATGTCCTTAAGAAAGAAAAGAAACACAGAGATAGAGAGGTAACATCTGTGTGAAGATTCATCTACAAGACAAGGAGCACCACACCTCACTTGTGATCATTTGAATTTAGGAGAAAGTCATGGAGCTGATTCCCTAACTGTGCCCTCACTTACCATGATTTTGAACTAGTTTCCAGACTTGTAAGATAATACATCTCTGTCCTTATAAGCCACTCCGTTTGTGATAATTTGTTCCAGCAACTATAAGAAATGTATTCAATTGTTACATGTAACCAGTTAGGGAGAAGAAAGAAGGGATATTTGAAATAAAATACTAAACTTTCCTCTTTTATCAGACCAGAGTCTTTCAGTTGAGTTTTCCCACCCTCAACCTCCCCTGTTAGCCTGTATTTCCTTTAAATTATTTTATTGTGAACTCTTACGGATATCATTCCAGGATATCATTCACTCAGTATTGTACAATTGCTACCACAGTCGTTTCAAAATGTTTTCATTTTTCTTACTCCTTCACATCAGCTCCCCTTTGTTCCCTCCCTCCCCCCCTCTCCCAATCCCCCAGGAACTATTGTTATTATTGCCACATCTTATACCATTCAATATTCACATACAATTCTGTTTGCTCCCCTAGGGTGGGATTATACAGTCATCAGTGTCATCAGCTCCCCCTTCCTCCCTCTCACTTCCCATTCCCTCAGGGAACCATTACTCCTGTTACTGTTTCTGAGGTGTTATTTATCTTGATTTACATGAATTGAACGATCTTAATTATACAAATGAACATATCCAAGACAATAATGATTAATGAGGTAAAACAAATAAAAACAAACATAATTAATGAGGTAAAACAAATAAAAGCAAATAAAAGTAAGGGAAGAAAATATTTTAAAAACCAGAGGATAGTTATGCTTTACTGCACCTTGGATTTATTATTCCTTTCAAGCAACCCTTCTGAGAAGGGCTGCCCAATTACCTTGCAGGTGAGATTTGGGTCTTCATTACCTCCACATCTCCTCACATCGATTTCATTGCTTGTTGTTGAATTTCTGGTACCTTTTCCTATTGACATCGCATAATCATGCAGGCTGGTATGGTTCTTCCATATGGGCTTTGTTGCTTCCCTAATAGATGGCTACTTGTGTGACTTCAAACCTTTAAGACCTCAGACACTCTATTTTTTAATCATTGGGATGCAACACCTTTCTTCACCACATTTGTTTAGACACCCATTTTGTCTTCTGTAATATAGAAAGATGGTGAATATCATACAATGCCACATTTTTAGGACAAGCCACTCTTGTACTGAGGTAAGAATTAAGTAGAAGCTCAAAGTCCATCTACTTCCTTATTGCATTTGCATTTATATGCATATATAAGCAATATATAACTACATTAAAAATTTACACATACACATCTATCATATTTTTTTTCTTCTTGTTCTTCTTTTCTTTTCCTTTTTTCTTTCCTCCTGTCCGCCTATCATGTTTACCCATCATTCACCTCTCAGTAATTTCTCACAGATACAATTCCATTGATCAAACATGGCAAAAAGCGCTCCATCATTCTTGCCATCAATTTTAGAACCCTTCTCACTTCTCTGTACCCACCATCATTGCTCACCTCTCTCCTCTCCCTGCTTCCTCCCCTCCCAGGCCTCTTCAGTCCCTGTCTCTGTAGGACTGCCTAGCCTGCCTATTTTGCATAGATAAACACACACACGCACACAAAAGAGAGTGTGAAAAAGAAAAAGAACATACAAGATGGATAGCTCTGTTAAATAGCAAGAGGGACATGTTACAATCCATTAGTCCAGTCCCCTTTTCTTTCAGGGTTTCATATCCCGGGTCCTGCTTACCTAACAACACATGCACACCCTTTTGGTCTTCAGCATTCCTGTCTGAAAGATGAGTACCTAAAAGTCCCCATTGCTAATTTTGCATCTATTCAGATGGATGAAGTGGTCTCGTGCCCCCCCCCACTGCTGTTATATCTTTAGACTTTCATTGTGGCCCCTTGTAAGTGACCCCCGTCCAGTCCAGATGGGGTGCCAAGCACTGCCTTCTGAGTCAGAAGTCTACGAGGGATTCCTTTGGGACTTAGTGGCTTCATTCCCATCATTTCTCTGTTGCACTTCCTTCTTGATTTTCCCCTATGTGTGGAGGTCAGACCAGCTATATCTTCAGGGACATCCCCTGTAGCCATTGTCCTCTAGACAGAGGCTGTCACCTTGCAAGTTGAGACCAGCCCTGCAATCGTCCCTGAGAATGAGCAGCTCCAAGCAGGAACATTGCCCTCAAGGATTGGCACCCTGGAACGAGATCTGCTTTTGCTCTCCCCTTTCTGTGGAGATATCAACAATGCCATCCCTTTTTGTGGGGCAGTGCCCCCATCCCTTTTTGGGCCTTTAAGTCAGATCTGCATCAGCTTTTGATGATCTATGGATCATTGAGTTCGGTCTGGCTCATGCCAGAGTATTTGTTCCTCAGCCCGAGGATTGTATGTTGGTGTATTTTCCCTTATGCCCATTCCTGTTTGAACTATCGAAGTGGAGTCAAGAATTTGACCTTTTGTGTTTGACTAACTTCACTCAGCATAATATCTTCAAACTTTTTCCATGGGATGAGGTGCTTCATTCTCGCATCACTATTTTTAGGGATGTGTAGTATGCCATTGTGTGTATATACAAGACAGAGTTTTTTAATCCACTTGTTTATTGACATTCGTTTATTGATGGAAATATAGGTGTTTCGAATTGTGAACGGTACAGCAACAAACATGGGAGAGCAGATGTCTGGTTGTGGTCTGTTTCCTATTTCTTCTGGATATATGCCTAGTATATAACTGCTAGGTCATAAGGTAACTCAATTTTTAACTGTTTTAGGTATCGCCAAATTACTTTCCACAGTGGCTGTATGTATCTACAAGACCACCAGCAGCAGATAAAAGTTCCTATCTCACTACACCCTTGCCAACATTTGTTGCTTTCCGTTTTTTGGATTGTGTTATTCTTGTGGGTGCTATATTTCTCTCAGCAGCTTCTTGCCAGCAGGTGTCCGGAGCTCCCGAGTTTCTCAAGAATGGCATCTCATGTGGCGTGTTTATCCCTTGGTTGAGTCTCAGCTCCTAGGAGAAAGCAAGGCCTAAAGGCTTGGCTCAGGAGAAAGGCAGAGCTGAGCCGGGTCAGGAAGCTGAGGGACTTTAGAGACCATCGAGTTGGTTCCAGCTCCCAGCGACCCTGAGCAGCACAGGGGAACACTGCCCAGTCCTGCATCATCCTCACAATTGTTCCTATGCTTGAGCGGTCGCTGCAGCCATTGTGTCGCTCCACTTTGTTAGGAGCTGCCTTCTTTTTTACTGCCTCTCTTCTTTGCCAAGCACGCTGCCATTTTTCAGGAATCGATCTTTCCCGAGCTTATGTCCAAAGTACATATCACCCTGAGACAAAATCTTGCCATACTTGCCTTTAAGGAGCACTGGGCTATATTTTTCCAAAACAGATTTGTTTTTGCTTTTCCAGTTCATGATTATTTCAATATTCTTCACCAGCACAATAATTATGAAAACATTTAAATCAGGGGATGAATGAACCTGGCTGATGTCAGATGAAAAAATACGATATAATCTTATTTGTCTAGAAATTATGACCATCTTAATTTAGAGTTAATTTCCTACTTTTGATAGAGACTGGATAGATAGGTATTATAAAAGCAGTGGTGCAATTAACATTTTTTGTATTGAAGATAGGCATTATAGTTGGGAGTGGAATTGACCCATGTGCAACTGATACTCTGATAGAACTCTGCAGAAATGCAGTTTCAATCAAGTGCAGGGCTCTTGATATAAAAAGAGATCCTGGAAGTCTAGGTTTTTATGTGAACTTATCTAATAGCTCAGTACTAGTTCCATTAAAAACAATAATAGCAACAAAGCAGGGCCAAAGAAAATGTACCAGATGTCGCCCTGGTACATCCGTTTGATGTTTGCATCCAACAATTTCCAGTGCAGTCTTTGCCTTCATAGAGTGGAAGACCAGTATTTCTCTGCCACTGGTGCAGGCCATACCCCACAACTGCTCTTGTGAGATAACAACCCCACCCAGGGCCCTGGGACAGGTTGCAGGTATTTGTGTCATTTTCTAACGGATATCCATTCTTTCCTGGGGGAAAACTCTTGCTCCCTTGGAGGGTGTTTTGCTGTGTGTTGCCATTGAGTTGCCTTGGACTGATGGGTATTGTATGTGCTCCTGGAAGTCCTGGTGGAGTATGGTTACTTGTTGAAATTCAATTCTCAAGGTCAGCAGTTGGAAACCTCCAGCCACTCTGAGGGAGAAGACACGGCTTTCTCCTCCCACTAAGGAGCGACACTTCCAGAAACTTCAAGAGTACCTCTACCCTGACCCACCGGATTGGGATGATTCACATCAACCTGATGGCGGTGAGGTTTTCTTTGTAGTCTTTCTCGTACTCATATAATAGAATAAATTTTTGCCTGGTTCAGAGCCATCTTCATGATCATTAGGATATATGAGTCTATTGTTGTATTGTTTGTGGCGATCTATCTCATTGAATCTTATATTCATTGGCCTTATACTTTACCAACCATGACATCCTTTTCTAGTGATTGGTCTTTCCTGAAAGATAGCCTAGTGGTATGGTGGCTCAAGAATTGGGCTGCTAATTGTAAGATGGGTATTTTGTTCTGCAGAAGAAAGATGAGGCTACCTGCTCCTGTCAAGGTTTACAATATTGGAAACCTCAAGGAGCAGTTTCTACTCTGACCTGTGGCTTCATGATAAGTCCATAGTGTCTCAATAGCAATGAGTAGTTTTATCTTCCCTGTTGATGTATAAGCTACTCAAAGTCTCACCACCTTCATCTGTAAGACCAGAAGTTCTATGTCGGAAGGGATTTAAAGTTGGTCATTTGGTGTGATACAAGGTGGGACTAGAAGCATCTCTGTACAGTGCTAGACATAAAGACTGAAAAAATGAAGGTGGTAAATTGTCCTTATCAAACTATGAAGAAAGAACCACCTGAGGACATTATATGGTCTTCATTTCTCGAAAGAAAACATTCTTAGGTAGTGAGGGATATAGCTGCTCACACAAAGAAATCGATAAGTAAGGTGGTATTCTTTTTTAGTAATAGGTATTATTTGACCATTATTTTCAGCCAAAGGAATTTATCAGTGAGATGCTGATTATGGCACCCTTGTTTAAAAGTCTCTTTGGAATAAGAATGAAGACCTAACATTCCTTACTTTTAAGGTTTAGTTTCATCTGTTGGCTTGCCACACACAGCTCTGGGAATCCTTACTCTCTGCAGGAAAGACTGTCCACAGAGAAACAGCAGTGGGTGGAAATGGCCAGGTCATGCATTAGCTAAGGGGTACTCTGAGATGAGAAGACCTCAGCGGGGTAGAAGTGTGAGACACACACACACACACACACACACACACACACACCCTAAAGGAACTAACAGCTGGAAATTGTCCGATAATCACATCCTCACAGCCTGGCAATGAGTTCTTGTGAGAAGGGGAATCAGAACAGAGCATTTGCTTTGCTATTATCTACCCCTCATACTATGTAATGATACTGCTAAGGTGGGTCTTTCTTCCAGAGGGAAAATCTAGCAGAAAATATTTAGTGAAATGAACTACAACTCACCTCCATTGCTGTAGCTGTTCCCAAGCTCTCATGATACCCTTTTCCATGAATGATTCTAAATTCTCTTTGTCCTCTGCTCTTGCCTGTACTTGGGGAGCTCACCCAGTGATGAGGCCCAAACTCTCAATCTTAAAAGGTTTGAGCCCCTGGTAAATGGACCTTTCTCAAGACTGGGCTACTTATCCTGTCCATTCATGGTCACAATTGGTTGGGTGAGTCCCCCAACCACTAGCCTGTCCCCTTGTCTTACTGTGGTGGTTTCTGTGTTGCAGAAAGCTACGTCACTGATACTTCAAATACCAGAAGGGTCACCTGAAATCAACCAGGTTAGCAAAGCTTCCATAGTAAGGGCAGACTATGAAGAAGGGAGTAGCTCTCCATTTGAGAGGAATTAGCCACCGAAAACCTTCAGGATAGGTAGCATCAAAAAATGGTCAGACACAGAAAATCTCGTGAAGATGAGGACAACACTGTCAGAAATAGTGCCACCGAGTGGACTTTGGAATGGTATGATATCTGGAAGAGCTCCCAAGAAAATGGTTTGGGAAAGAAAATAAAAAGAGGAACCTTAGAATGTTAGCATTCCATCTTTGAAAAGAGGAATCTTAAAAAAAAAATAGAAAGAGTGCAAGAAGATGAGTGTCTCGAGTTGGAAGGCACTCAAAGTATGACTGAGGAAGAGCTGCCTTCTCTCAATAAAGTCGACCACAATGATGTGGATAGAGAAATCCTGTGACAGTAACATCCACCGGATCTCATTTTCTGATGGGACATGACTCAAGATGAGAAGAAACAGCTGCAAACATCAATTAATAATCAAGATTTGAAATGTAGGAAGAAGTATGGATCTAGGAAGATTAGAAGCTGTCAAAAATGAAACGGGACAAATTAAGATTGATATCCTTGCCATTAGTGAGCTGAAATGAATTGGTGTTGCCCATTTTGGATCAGAAAATCATATGATTTATTATTCTGGGAATGACAATCAAAAGGAAGGCATTGTATAATAAGAACATTTCATGAACAAAAAGTAACAAAAAGGCGTCATGAAAAGGATATTCCTTAAAAAAAATCACTTTATTGGGGGCTCATACAACTCTCAGCACAATCCATCCATACATCCATTGTATGCAAAGCACATTTGCATGCCTTTGATGTCTTCATCATTTTCAAAACATCTTCCTTCCACTTAAGCCCCTGGTATTGGCTCCTCCTTTTTCCACCCATTCCCTGCTTCTCCCTCCCTCAGGAACCCTTGATAATTTACAAAATATTATAATTTTGTCCTGTCAAATGTTGTCTGCTGTCTCCCTCGCTTATCTTCCCCATTGTCCATACCTCAGGATGGAGGTTATATGTAGATCCTTATAATTTGTTCTCCCTTTCTACTCCACCCTCCCTCCATCCTCCTGGTGTTGCATGCTCTCCACTGGTTCTAAAGGGATCATCTATGCTGGATTCCCCAGGTTTTCGGTTCCCATTGGTATCACTGTGCATCCTCTGGTCTAAGCGGAGTTATAAGGTAGAGTTCAGGTCATGATAGTGGAAGGGAGGAAACATTTTAGAACTAGAGAAAAGATGCATATTTCAAAATCTGTCTTTAAGTACAGTGTTGTCTGTGAGAGGATAATATCTGTCCACATCCAGTGTTGCAATAATGCAACTATAAGTCAAATTTATGCACCAACCACTAAAGATAGTGATGTAAAAATTAAAGAAGTATACCAATATATTCAATTTGGTACTGATCAAATATGCAGTCAAGGTGACTTGGCCATAAGAATGCAAAAGTTGGAAACAAAGAGGGAAGAATAGTAGTTGAAAAATATGATCTTGGAAGCAGAAGTGAAGTTGGACATCAGATGATAGGATTTTGCAAAACGACTACTTCTTTATCCCAAATTTATTTTCTCAACAACAAAAAGGTGACTTCTCCAGATGGAATACAGAGAAAATAAATGGACTGGACTGTTTGAAAAGACACTAGAAAAACTTAATACCAGAAGCTAAAACCAGGCCAGGGGACGACTCTGAAACAAATAATTAATTTTTCACATGTAAGTTGAGATTGAAGCTGAAGAAAATTAAAACAAGTCCACAAGAGCCAAAATATGACCTTGAATATATCCCACATGAATTTTGAAAACATCTCAAGGAGAGAATGGACACACCGAACACTAATGACAGATCCGATGAACCAGGGAATGGCACTGAGAGCATCACATAAGAAAAGAGCAAAAGGTCATCCAAAAGACAGAGAAGCAAGAAAAAAGTGAATATCCGAAGCGACTTGCTCTTAATATGAGAGTAGCTGAGGCAAATGGAAGGAAGATGAAAGAAAATAGCGGAAAAGAAAATGTCAAGAAGACAAATAAAAATATATAATGAAATTGCAAAAACCCAGAATTAGAAAACTGAAGAGGAAGAACACACTCAGCATATCTTAAATAACTAAATATCTTAAGTAACTAAAGGGAAAATTCAAGCTTTAAACTGCAACATTGAAAGATTCTACAGGCAAAATATAGAACCACGCAGGAAGCGTTGAAAGAAAATGGGAGTGATACACAGTCAGGCACTACACCAAAAGGAACTAGTTGATATTCAGAAGCATGTGAATGCTGGCCATTGAGTTAGGAAGATTGACGAAGATACATTTGAATTACAGTGCTGGTGCAGAGTGTGGAATGTACCAAGGACTGTCAGAAGTACAAAAAAAATCTGCCTTGGAAGAAGTACAACAAACATACCCTTCGAGTGAGATTGTATCGGTGAGATTGTATCACACATACTTTGGACATGCTGTCAGGAGTGAGCAGTACATAGAGAGGAACATCATGATTAGTAAAATAGAGGAACAGCGAAAAAAAGGAAGGCCCTGACAAGGTGGGGTGGCTGCTGACATGGGTTCAAACATAGGAACCACTGTGGGGAAGGCACGGGACCAGACAGCATTTAGCTCTGTGGTATACAGGGTCGCTTTCAGTTGGAACTGATTGGACAGTACTTGCCAACAACAGGCTGCGCTTGGTCCTATCAGCTAGCTTCCACAGTCTTCTCTGCTCTCACTGTGTAAAAGAGGCCCTTCTGTTTACAATGATTTCTAACAATGTGACGGTGGTGTGCTTATGTTAATTTCATGATTGAGATGTAGGGGTGGGGTCTAGCCTGTTAATATGGAGATAGCCATTGAGTAGCCAAAGAGGCCTCTGTGTGGGCATGGCTTTCTCCTGATACGTCTGGGAAATCTCACGATATTTCCCTCATGGAGATGAGAAGCTAGCTCCCCAGTTGTTGGGAGTTAGTCTCAGAGACAACGAACTATGGCCAAGACAAGATGGCAGCATCCAAGGAGTTGGACGAGCCAGAGGAGAAGCCACACAGCCTTGCCCTGATGGAACCAGACCTCTGAAACTGGAGAAGCCACGTGGAGATCCCTGCCAGCGCTGAGTTGCTTCTACCACCACTGGATGCTGTTGAAGGACCCTGAGCCCCGGAAGGGAGGACCCATGAGGAGACCCCTGCCAGCGCAGGGATCTTGCACCCACTGGCCTGTGATTTTGTGAGTCAGAAGTAGACGTTATAGCCTGGTATCGGGTATATGGACTAATATCGGACTTACGACTTTGAACTGGACTGGGTTGGGATGTTTTCTTAATGTCCTATTCCTCTTGTATATAAACCGTACTCTTATATCTATATGTGTGTCTATGAGTGTGTTCCTCTAGTCTACCTGAACTTACACAAACAATATGGTGACTTCTCTGCTTGTTTGCTGGCCTGTGAGCACCAGAGCACACAGTGCCCGTGTGACAACCATAGCTATCAGTTTAAAAGAACATTTATTGTGTTCTAGGTGAGAGTGGACCTTCTGTGGGAACCATGACTTCTCATTCTATAAAGCTAAGACTTGTGGTGATAGAATTGCAGTCTTCTTCTGAAACACTGAGAGTGCTTGTAAGTAGTGTACTCTCATTACTATCCCTGAGTTCTTCATATTGGGGTTGTAGTGCTATTCAGAGATCTCTGCTTTAATATATCCACTGCATTTTTTAGGATTTCACCCCAACTTCACAGGCTAATGCTTCTAAGGTGGTTCTTTAGCAGGCTTTATTGGTCTTTTATTAGATTGATAGCTTCAGTTATGTGAAAATGATGGTCATGGGCCCTTCCCACTCCTCCTTTAGGGGTAAGGGTATTCTCTCATCAGCCGCTATTTCATGTGGGGTTGTAGGCCTGTGACTCCCTACCTGAACCCATAGTTAGTGGTGCTGTCTGAATATCTGTGAGGAGGAAAAAATAAAGATAGCTCTGGAATAGATGCTTATTTCTCTATAAATAGATCACTTTTATTTTCAGAAAAGCTTCTTACTAGTCACTTCCTTCTAACATAAAGAAGATAGCAAAAGTACAGAATGTTCCTCTGGAGATGAAGTTACAAGATTGTCACTTGCATCTTGCTGGTACTTTCTCATTCTGCTTTCCTCTTTCCTTCATTCATTCAGAAAGCAGGTACTATACAGAGAGGCCCGGTAGCAGGGAACTGGGAGTGGCTACAGTCAGGCCTTGAACCCAAAACCCAGTGAGAACCTGAGTCCTGCCAAACACCCACATGAATAAACTGACAAGTAGACCCTCCTCAGTCAAACCTTTGGATGAAATTTCAACTACTTGCAGACCTTGAATTAGAGGGTCCCACCAAGCCATATCTGGATTCTAGACACACAGGTATTGTGAGATAATAAATACTGTTACTTTAAGCCATTACTTTAAGTGATTTTTGAGGCAGATTGTTACAAAATGGCTAAGTCAAGCACACAGACACCATCTCTATACGTATGGCTCCTTTGTCCATATGCCCATTGAGTCAGCCCCAGCTCCCTGTTCACAAAACCTGGTTGACTAACATGAAATGACTGAGTTATTTTGTCTGCTTGGTTGTTTGATGTGTCTTCTACAGCAAATATTCTCTGATAGGCATTGCTGTGTGATACAAAGGATTCATATTTCATGCTGCTTCAATCAGTGTTTCTCATATACAGGTGGTACTAATCACCTGGGAGCACACTCCTGATTTAGCAAGTCTTAAGGGTCAAGGAACAGATTCTCTATTTCTAACAAGTTCTCTGTCGAGAGTGAAAATCTAGACAATAATTACCATTTGAAGACTAGGGGAAGTTTTTCATCTTTCTGATGACATTCCTGAACTTTCCAGGAAGTATGAACTATATCTATCTTGCTACATCTAGACTTCCTTATTCAAACCTTTATCAAAACCCTGGTAACATCTTGCAGTTTTACACCATATCTGTATTTCTCTTCTAGACGATGAGACCCTTTGGGGGTAGAAGTCATGTTTTATTCACCTTTGAATTGCTAGCCATCAGTACAGAGCTTGGTATGTAGTATGGACTAAACACACATTTGTTGAATGAATGCATATAGAGCTATCCTTAGGAAATTGAAAGGCATATTTACATTGGAATTCATTTTCCTCTTAACGTTTGTATGTGAGACTCATGTATATCAATTTAGAACACCTTTGTCATAAATGTCAGACACCAAACTCAGATTTGCTTTCTCAAACAGGCTCATGTAGCTGGGAGGAACACTGAGGATATACAGCGAAGTCCACAGAATTGAAGGAAGAGAACAATCAGGTTTCAGATCTTCAAGATCCAAATAACAAGAACTTGTGGGCAATTTCTTTAAGAAGTGTCATTGACTGACTCAGTCTAAGTTGCCTTCTGTATGTCTTTTATCTCTCTTGGTGTTTGTTCCTTTTGTGATGGCTTAAAGCAAAACAAAACAAAACGAAACAAAAACTCCTCCTGAAAACAAACCTATTTCAAATTGTAGGATTCGGAGCCCTCAGCTGACCCAATTTGGCATCACAGCAGAGAGAGTTGTGTGCCCACCTTTGTAGCCAAGACGTGGTATGGAGGGAGCTGGCACTTGCTTGTTGAGGAGGAGTATGTGTGTACATGAGGATGGGCACACGTGTGTGCTTGTGCACCATATCGTGAGACTTGTTGGCAACATGGTTTCTTAACAGAAGTGAGATGGTAAAGGCTAGCTACTCTAGTAAGCTAAATTATCCTCAGGTTAGAGAAAGGGTCATCAATAGAAAATTAAAAGAAGGCAGGAAAGAAGTTAGATTGAAAGAGGAGAAAACCAGGAAGACTGACTTAATCTCTTCCTTCTACCTCCCACTAGTGGCAAATATGAATGCAGCCAGAAGCCTGTGTGAACCAATTTTCCAAGCATTATCAGTGTATCCTCAGTGAGTGCAATTCCTCACGCCATGTACAGTGTTTAGTAGTAGGGCTTCCGAAAGGCTTTTTCATCAGTTACTCAGTAGCTTGAGTTTTCTCAAGCACAAGTTATAATCCTATAAAATAGGATTAATAATAATACCTCACAGAGACACTGAAAGATCCAAATAGAATGATATGCTTGTAGAGCACTAATGTTTATTGAATTCCACTCTTTCTGTTCTAGAGAGAAGTTGAGAGGCTAAATAACTTGCTGGATGAAAATTTGGATTTTGAACTCAATTCGTTTGATTGCTGATTAAAAATACCAGTAGTTGGGGAGCCAATTCTAGCACATGGAGACTCTGGGAGTGTATGTCGGAGAAGAACTATTCCCTACAATATTTTCAATGGCTGATTTTTCATAAATAGATTGCCAGGCCTCTCTTCTTTAAGAAATAGTTTTATTAGCATAAACCTCATATATCATACAAGTTCATTTGAGAAGATTTGTATAATCATCACCACAATCAATTTCAGAGCTTTTTCTTCTCATACTCATAATTGTTAGCTCTGCATTTTCCCTCAGCCTCCCTCGACATGCCCCTAGGCAATTATCAGTCCAGTTATTATCTCTATAGATCCACCTATCTCAGATTTCATCTACAAAAAATCAGAGCAAACAAACAGGAGGAAAGCAAACAATCAGAAACCACTAATAATGACTAAACAAAATATAGAAAAATCTCAATATAAAAGAAAGCAGAAAATAAAAAATGGAAAGAACTTTAAAAATAGGTCAAAAGGAAGATCAAATGATAAGGTATTATGTGTTAACCTAACTACACCTTTCAGAATTGATCTTCTAAAGCTTGCTGACTGATAGCAAGACTGTTCCGCATCCTTCAGGGATGTGGAAACCCCCCAAAGCGAACAGACCTTTCTTCTGACTTGCCTCGCGTTGAATTTGAACCTCCAATTTTTTTATTAGAAGCTAAGCATGTTAACGCTTTACCCCACTCAGGGGCTCCTTATAAAGTTAAATCCTTTTAATACTGGGATTAGAGTTAAAACAAACAAACAAAGCAGAAGAAAACACCAACACCACTCACATCTAGTCGATTCTAATTCACACCAACCTTCCCTGGTTTCTGCGGCAGACACTCTCATCTCCTTCCCACAATTGGAGGCAGTTAGTGTTAGGTGCCAGTAAGTCCATTCTGACCCATAGTGGGTCAGAACAAAACAGAACAAAACACTACACAGTCCTGCTCCATTGTCCCTATGCCCATTGTTGCCACCATCGTGCCCATCCTTCTCACTGAGGGCTTTCCTCTTGTGTGCACTCCCTCCACTTCACCAAGCAAAATGTCTGTCCTCAGGGATGCTCTCTCCTGGCACTATGTCCAAAGCATGTAAGACAAAGTCCTGCCGTCCTTGCCGCTATGGAACCCTCTAGCCATTCTTCTTCCAACACAGATTTGTTTGTCCTTTTGCCAATCTTTACTACTTTCACTATTCTTCTTCAGGAGCACAATGCGCATGTATTGGTTCTTCTTTGGTCTCACTGATTCAGTGTTCAACTTTCACATGCATACAAGGCAAAGCAACATACCTGAGCTTGGGGGTAGAAAGGAGCAATTTCTTCTTTCTCCTCATGGCTCATTTTTATCCAGGTGCCCATTTTGACCACAATTCTTTTAAATCATGGGGAGGGGACAGGTAGGCAGATTGAAAGGGCATTTGCTAAGGACCACACACACAGAAATTTTGCCATCAGAATTAAATCTTTACCTCTAAAGGAAAGGACAGGTGAGGAGAAAGTTCAGGGAGCACATTTTGGATACCAGCAATCATTTACCTGAAAGAAATGCTCTCTGTGAAAAGAAAAGAAAGTCTAGCAACAGTGCACATTTGAATACCTGATTTCCTCATCGCTTCTCAGTTTGTTTGCTCTGCAATTGTACTGTCGCCATTTTTTTTTTGGTAGGGGGGCATCACTGCCCTCTGGTGGTCGTGGGAGCTACCCAGCCTTGCTGCTGCTGGATTTGAACTGCCAAGCCAGTGGGCCGCAGTCCTGCACCCAACCACTATGCCACAGGGCCTCAGGCCTTGTTGCCATTTTTAAAACTCAGGACTGACCCTCTTTCAAGTCACTATCTTCTTCCAGTTACTTGGCTGTCTCATGCAGGACGAACGAAGCAAAAACAAAACTATCAAAAAGGAAAAAGCATGTTGCTTGCTGCTGGATGAGACTAGTCCTTCTTCACGTATACATCATCCACATGGAAGTAATATGCCATTTTTACAATAATTTTTAAAAATCATTTTATTGGGGGGCTGAGCCCCAGTGATGTAAGTGCTTGAGTGTGGGACTGCAGCCCGCGGGCTGGGCAGTTCAAATCTAGCGGCGGCTCTCAGGAGCAGCACTGGGTAGTGCCTAGGACCACCAAAAGCAGTGATGCCCCCCCCCCAAAATCATTTTATTGGGGGCACGTACAACTCTTATTACAACACATCCATCCATCCATTGTGTCAAGCATATTTGAATATTTGTTGCTATCATCATTCTCAAAACATTTGTTTTCGACTTGAATACTTGGTATCAACTCATCATTTTCCCCTCCCTGCTTGCCCTCCCTCACGAACCCTTGATAATCTATAAATTATTATTATTTTGTCATGTCTTACATTGTCTGAAGTCTCCATTCAACCACTTTTCTGTTGTCTATTCCCCCAGGGAGGTTGGTTGCCCCTTGCTTCCCCACCCTCCCTCAAACCTCACCTTATCACCACTCTCTACCATTCTTCTGGAATAGCTTAGTAATGCTTTTACACTTTCATTCTTTGTGTGTGTGTTAATAAATCATTTTATTGGGGACTCAATATATACATCAATTGTATTCACACATTTGCACATTTGTTGCCATCATCATGAAACATTCTTCTATTTAGGCCCCCAGTATCAGCTCCCCATATTTCCCCTCCTTCCCCACTCCACCTCCCCCATGGCCCTTAATAATTTGCAAATTGTCATTATTTCGTCAACACTTTCATTCTTCTTCTTCTTTTTTTTTTTTTTGCATCCCTGATCTGGTGGGAGTAGGAAACCCAGTCTTGCTCCTAGAGAGCTGCTGCTGGATTTGAACTGGATTTGCAACCCTGTGGGCTGCAGTCCTGCACACAGCCACTACACCACCAGGGTTCAGCAACACTTTCATTCTTATATGAAGATCTCTGAGAAAAAAAAAGAACAAACAAAACAAGCAAATGCCCCAAACAGAAGCAACATAAAGGGAAAATATCTCCAAAGTGAGAATTTTTTTTGCTTGAAATGTACAATTATCTTAAAAGTTTTAGATTTTACAACCTGTGGCAGTTGCATAATCTCTCGTCACCTTGTGAAGGGATGGTGTCTAACCTGTCAGTCAGGTCACAGCTCAATGACCTTATTTGGAGGCAATGAGGAGAGAAGTAGATGACTGGAGGCCAGACACATCCTCTTTGCTTCCTATTCTTGCTGACAAGCCACATGGAGCTACACTGGGGAAGCCAGAGCCATGGAGGCGGAGGAGCCACATAGAGACCTATGCCAGTGCTGAGATGCTTCCGCCATCACTGGAACCACAAGTCTTACCAGCCACTGCCGGGGATCATACTGCTTTCAGTATTATTGCATCGCTGCATGAGTCTGAAGAGGAATTTATAGACTGGTGTCGAACATATGGGCTAATATCGAACTTAGAGCTTGGATCTGGACTTGACTGGGATGTTTTCTCAATATGTAATCCTACTCTTATATAAAGCTCTTTCTTTTTTTAAAAGCCCTTTCTTATACACATATAAGTCTCCATGGATTTGCTTTTCTAGACTACCCAGACTAACACACAGTCATTTCATCTTTTTCAGTGCTTTAAGCTCTGTAAACCTAAATTAACCAATTTGTTGTCACATATGTGACATATGTAGACACATATGTGGGGGTATCCCCACCAAATGGATTCCTTCCCCCCCCCCAAAAGCTATATATTTAATTTATTTTACAAAACAAACTTACCACCTTCAAAGTACTCATCATTACACTTAATACATTTGTCAAATCTGTCATTCAGTTCTTGGAAACATTTTTCTTTTTCTTTTTGGCATCATTGCCTTCAGGTGGTGGGAGTAGGAGGCCCAGCCTTTGCTCCTGTGAGCGGGAATTGAACCTCCATCCCAGTGGGCCGCAGTCCTGCGCACAACCACTACGCCACCGGGGTTCAGCCGGAAACATTTTTCAAGCTCATCTGTTTTGATGGCTGACAGCACCTTCCTCGTTTTTTTCTTCACCTTTTCTGCAGTGCCAACTCACAGTCCTATCATGTCCCTCTTCATTCACAGATACACACTGAGGTCAGGCGAGTAAGATGCATGGGGCCAAGAGGAATGCTGTGTGTGGGGGGTGCCCCAAACTAGCACACTGAGATGACTGCATGAGCAGGCACATTGTCGTGGTGGCAAAACCAGTCCCCTGTCTGCCACTAATCAGGCCTTTTTTTGTTGCATACTTGTGGCGGTCATGTGCTTATCTTAATTTCATGATTGAGATGTAGGGGTGGAGTCTAGCCTATTAATTTGGAGATAGCCATTGAGTAGCTAATGAGGCCTCATGTGGCTTTCTCCTGAGACTCCTGGGAAATCTTGCGATATTTCCCTCATGAAGATGAGAAGCTATCTTCCCAGTTGTTGGGAGTTAGTCTCAGAGACAATGAACTACGGACAAGACAAGATAGCAGCGTTCCAGGAGCTGGAAAGGATGGAGGAGAAGTCACATGGCCTTACTCTGATGGAACCAGACCTCTGAAGTTGGAGAAGCCATGGGGAGACCCCCACTAGCGCTGGGACTCTCTACCTACTGGCTTGTGACTTCAGAAGGAGACTTTATAGACTGGTATTGGGCATATGGCTAATATCGGACTTATGACTTTGAACTGGACTGGGTTGGCATGCTTTCTCAATGTCCCATTCCTCTTGTATATAAACATTTTCCTTATATCCATATGTGTGTCTATGTATTTGTTTCTCTAGTTTACCCAGACTAACACAACACTGTTATGCAATCTTTTCAGAACCTCTAAATAGAAAGTTTGATTAACAGTCTGAACTGGTGGGAAAAATGTCAAATGTACTACTAGGTGACATTGTTGTCCGTTCAGGACGTTGACGGACATTCAAAATGAGGTTCGTCATCAATCAACATTTCACCTTTCATGAAACAAGAAAATCACTTGTACACTTGAGATTTTCCCATAGCACTGTCCTTGTAAACTGCGTTCAACATCACAACAGTTTCTGTGGCATTCCTTTTGAGGCAGGAAACAAAATTTCACAGCTGAAGACTGTTCTCTTAAATTGGTCATCACAAAAGTCAAGGTTTGAGCAAAACTTCTTTTAAGAAAAAATTCATTGTATGCGGGACTTCAGCCCACAGGGTTGATGGTTCAAATCCAGCAGCAGCTCTCCAGGAGCAAGGCTGGACTTCCTACTCCCACCAGGGCAGTGATGCCACACACACACACACACACACACAAAAAAAAAAAAGAAAGAAAGAAAGAAAATAAAAGAAAAAAATTCACTGTGATCAGAGAGAACCTACCCAGGTGATGCCACTAGGTGCACTAACACAGCGTGAGTTGCTTGATCCTTGCCTAGTGGGAAAATGTATACTATGAAAGCGCCACTCTGCCCAGCGCAATTCTGGGTTTTGTGGAGTACTCCTTGGCATGCCTTCTCCTATTCTTTAGTCACTCCACTTGGTTTTAAAATTGTGTTTTGGAAGAATCTAAGATGAGTGATTTTTCAGGGTGACAGTGATTAAAAAGACACTCAAGAACCTGAATAACCAACAAGCTCTGCTATTTCTGTATCAGTAACAACCCAATGAGGTAGAGGTTATTCTTAGATCCATTTTATAGCGGGGCCTTATAGCCCTTTTATAGGTTATCCTGCTAAATTATTCAGCTAAAACATTGGGGATCAAGTATTTCAATCCAGACAACAATAAAACTTTAGTTAATATTTGTTAGGTTTTTACTATTTTTCAGGAACTCTTCTGAATGGTCTATATTCATTATCTTAAAAAAAAAATCCTAAAACCAAAATCAGGAGCTTTGTGTCAATTCTGCTTCATAGTGACTCCATGGGACAGAGAACTGCCCCTTTTGGTTTCTTAGACTTTAAACTTCCATGAACACAGACAGCCTCGTCTTTCTCCTGAGGTGTGGCTGGTGAGTTTGAATCACTGACCGTAAGGTTAGCAGCTCAGTGGTTCACTAGCCACCAGGAACTACACATACTGTTCTATGACAGAGAGGAATTCTGAGACACAGAGTGAGATGTCCTTAAGATCCATCACTCAAAAGTCTGCTATCTAGGTAGGGGTTGGGACATCTTCCTACCTTTGTGTTTTATTTCAGTTATGCCCACTTTCCAGAAACTATCGCCATGCCACTAGCAATCCTGTAGGAGGAACAATGAATAGATTCAGTGCTCTATTAGAAAATAATTACATTTATTTCATTCTATTTTACCAGGATCCCTGGTAGCAAAGTGATTCAGTACTCAGCTACAAAATGAAAGAACAGTGGGTTGAACTCACCAAACGCTCTAAGATGAAAGATGTCCCAGTCTATAAAGATTACATCCTTATAAACATAAAGATTCTATAAAGATTACATCCTTATAAACTTGATAGGACAATTCTACCCTCTTATTTAGGGTTACCAAATTAGTTGAAATTGACTTGAAGGCAAAGATATATTTCCATTATCCATCTGTCAGTTTGTGGTGGGAATTTATGTGGCGGCTTGCATGTTGCTGGAAGTTGTGCCACACTATTTTAAATGCCAGTAAGGTGGGTGATAGTGGACAGCTTTCAAGAGTTTTTTTTCCCCCCAGAGTTTTAAGACTATGACAGACAAGGAAGAAAGGCCTGAGAATCTAGTTCCAAAATTTAACCAATGAAAATTCTCTAGAACACAACAGAAGATTGTCTAATACAGTGCTAGAAGATAAGTCTTTAAATTGAAAAGCAGTACACAATAGTTGCAACATTGAATTCAACAAAAACAACATCCCTAAAGATGCCTTAGATCCAGGCAACATTTTGTTTTGTTCTATTATACAATAAGGTCACCACAGGTCAGAGCCAACTCAGTGTCCACAAAAATAGCACATTAGGGGCTGAGCCTCGGTGGCGTAAGTGGTTGAGTGCGGGACTGCCGCCCATGGGCTTGGCGGTTCAAATCCAGCGGTGACTGCAGCGCTGGGTAGCTTCCATGACCACCAGGGAGCAGTGATGCCCCCACCAGAAAATTAAAAAAAAAACAAAAACACAGTACATTATATTTATTGACTTGGAGCTTCTAGTGGTTGAGTCAGAGGACTTTTCCCCCTTCTTCTTCTTCTAGAAAAAAGAAATAGGACTGTACTGAAAATGTCCCCCTAAAATTTCATTCTTAGCTTTTTTGCCTGAAGTTAAGTTTTTGAGAGGAAATGGCAGAGACTACACTTGATTCAGAGGTTGCTAATGTCTTTGCTGGGACACTTTCCTGATGTGAGACGTCTAAGGAGCTATGTATGGGGCAGAGATTTGAGCCAAGTGATCCATGGTCCTCGCAGAGTGGAAAATCAGGATGTGGGAAGATCAAACTTCCTAAGGGCTCAGGAAGTCCAGCTGATAGGAGGGCAGAGTTGGCATTTCTCTCACTGTTGAGGTATGCTGTTGACCCTTATCAACGTTGAAGGCCAGTGCATACCAGTGTTAGCTATATTTACACAGGGGCCTAAAATTAGCTAGCATGTTCTTCTGGCAACCAGGAGGACATAAGACTCCTAATTTATCTAGCAAAGCTAATTTTGGCAAAACCAAAATTATCCTGTCTGCTGTTCTCAGTGGATAGATATTTAAAAGCAACAACATTCTTTCCCTTCCCTTCCTCTTCCTCTTTTCATCATTTTAGGAAATTTCTAATCTAAATCTAGGCTGACCTAGGTTCCAGACAAATACCTACAGACATCAAAGCCTAATGGGAGTCCTGTAAGTAAGAGGGTTCAGGAGCTCCTGTGGGTTTGAAATAGAAGAAAAATAAAATGAAAACATGCAGTCGTTCTTTCCCACCAACACTGAAAGGACAGTGAACCCAGAAGGGCACCATTGGAACACTGACATTGAACGTTCTAGGAAGGGGCGGGTGAAGGTCCCCAGCACCATGGTAAATGGCTCCTAGGGTGGAGGCAAATAAAATCTCTCCTGGTTGGGGACTGTTGGTGCCTCCACCTCTTTGAAGTGCCTGCTATCTGCTAATGAAGCTGTATGGGTTGCTGACCAATTAGTGATGTCAGTCTAAGGGTGATAAGTCTAAGGGCAGGTCCAGGTATTTAATAGACACACTCATGTGGAGAGGCAGTGGTGTAAAGGGAAACCCAGGATTCAGTATCAAACAGATTTGTCTTGGAGTTCACTGTGGATAGACTGTGAAGGTAGCAGGAAATGGACTTGAAGTTACTCTTCAATCATACACTTGATCTAAAGGGGTAAACAAGGAAGCTGGTGATGTTGAAGTTTACACTGATTATCTGGCATCTGTAGATGTCAAAATGAATAAACAGAAAATATAGATGGGATAGTATCTGGACAGCTGAGAAATTATAAGCATTATCATTTATAGATGTTTTAGTGAGATTGAAAGTTGGGAAATAAAAGGACACTATCTTTTGTAAACAATAAGAACCACCAAACTCTTTGTCATTGAGTTGGTTGAGAGAGAGTAGAATTGCCTCTGTGGGTTTCTGAGTTTGCAAACCTTTTTTTTTTTCTTTTTAACAGCTCAATGAATAGCCTCCTATTTCATCAGGTATCTTATCTTCTGTTATATTGGATATAGGATAATAATCTTAATTTTAAAATAGCATCTTTTCATCAAAAAACAACCAATATTAGAAAAATGGAAAAATGTTTTCTCCAGACATACATTTGAGGAGCCATCTTAAATATGCATGCATGTTTCCATAGTTAAGTTTATCTGTCAATTTCTTTATGTTTGGGCTTTGGAGAAAATTTAGAGAGGTGCCATTCATTTTTCCAGGACTTCCATGGATTTATTTTCTTATTTAAATATTTCATATATGTGAAATCTGTTTTGGTATATTATGTATGGCCCATGGATTCAAGTTTACTTTTTATTAATTGAATGTCCATTTATTCTAATGTTATTTGCTGAATGATAAACTTATTATACTGATTCAAAATACACTTTTAACAACTTACTAACATTGTCAATTTGGGGGTACATATTTGGATTTTCTGCATGGATCTCTTAATTCCTATTAATTCCTGCACCACTTTACTTAAATTATTAACACAACACATTTTTTTATCCATTTGTTACTTTATTTTCAGAATATCCTTGTCAATTTTTTCATATGAAATTTAGCATTATCTTGCCTAGTTTCAAGCAATTCCTATGGCAATGTTATATGGGAAATTTTCCAAATTAGAAAGTGACTTTGAAAAAATTGACATTTTTCAGGACCTGAGGTTCCTTATCTAAGACTAAGTCATTAGTCTTCATTTCTTTATGTCTTTTATGTCCTTCCATTCTGTTCAAAGTGTTCTAATTATAGATTCTCCTCATGCTATTTATCCCATGATATGCATCCTCCTCTTTAAACACTTGCTAATGATGACATGCCCTCCCAATGTTTTTATTATGCATAAAATCTTTTTATTTTCGACTATATTTATTATCTAGTGATTGTATGTGTATATGAAATGAATAATTCTTATATGTCTATTTTGTATTTAGGAGCCCTGCTGGCGGGGTGGTTATGCCGTATACTGCAATCTATAGGACCAGCAGTTGAAACCAGCAGCAGCTCCATGAGAGGACGCTTTGCCCCTCTACTCCCTCCCACAGCTACAGCCTCAGAAATCTACAGGGGAAGACTATGAGCTAGCATTTACTTGATGGCAGTGAGTGAGTCATTTTGCACTTAGACAATATATTTGATTATTTTGTCCTTTATAACAATAGGTTTTCATGTTGACTCAAAATTTCTAGATTTAAACTATCATGTTATCTACAAATACTGATATCATTTTCCCAAACTTTATACCCTGTTTTCCTTATTTTCAATGTACTGTGGTAAGCAGTGCATCTAGATTAACCTTAAATGGCAGTA
Organism: Nesogale talazaci; assembly: GCA_004026705.1. Classification (NCBI taxonomy): domain Eukaryota; kingdom Metazoa; phylum Chordata; class Mammalia; order Afrosoricida; family Tenrecidae; genus Nesogale; species Nesogale talazaci. The sequence goes on along the minus strand of PVJH01023492.1, from coordinate 1,329 downwards.
GTGCTGGGAGGACAGAAGAAGATGGTGTCCAGTTAGATTCACCTGCCTGTAGCAACTCCTGCTGTCAAACCAGAAAATTAGGTAATAAGGTGAAGGAGACTGGGAGGTGGAGTCCTGAAATTAGAATCAGGGTTCTAGGGTCTGTCCTGAACCCTATTTTTTTTTTAATTTACACTCACAAAGCAAACTGAGAATGCGCTAAATTGCTCTAGGTTTGGCATGCTGGGCTTGTGGGCTGTGGCTGAGCAGTGAGTAGCAATTTTCCCAGACTGATGCCCTAAAGGGGCAAAATCCCAGACACAAAGAGAATCTCTGAAAGCTAGCGACAGGACCCCACACACGAACCTCACACTGTCAGCTGCTTTGAGCTCATAGCCTTGGGCCGTGGTTGGAGGGTAGCCGTAGATTGAAGGAATTGAAGAGACTTAAGGAAATCTACCTGAGCCAGGTCCCAGCGTGGCAGAAAATAAGGGGATAGTCATCGTGCCAGTTGGTGGGAAGAGAACAATGTCTCTGAGAAGCTGAAACTCCTCCTCTGCAGGCCAGTATGACATCTCCCAAATCAGTGCATCCCATAAGCTAAATATTAAAAAGAGGGGAAAAAATTTCTCAGTAAAAACTGCAACTCCTAGGCTCACTGTTTAACTCTAAGACATCTGGTAGAACGAGTCCTTTAACATATATTGGCATAATAAGGGAGCCTGTCCTAAGGAATGCCAGGTGTTAGCTACAGAGTCCAGAGGCTATCAACATAACAAAGAGCCCTTAGAGCAAGCCTCAGGTTCAGAATAACTTAATTGAATTTCAGGTGGTGGGGGGGGTGGGCGCAACAATAACAAAAATCTCCTCTGAGCTGTTAGGACAGGAAAGTCACTGTTCTTAGTGATCCTACACACAGCTGGGGAGGTCCTGCCTGTCCTGGGACCCTAGAGGGGCTGAGGGACCACCACTCCCACTCTCACCTACCTCCCATTTCCCGCCCCCCCCCCACCCCCAGCATGTATGCTCATGTACCAGTGAACTTCAGCGCTCAACAGTGGAACTGGTGCCTGACCTCTGCTTTGATCTTGCCTTCCAGGGTAATTCTGCCAAGCGTCTGTGGAACCCTACACCCCACTATCTTGAAGCAGGGTTGAAACCCCTCTAGCCCCAAGGTTAGGCGAGCAAGTCTCGGTTATAGCCTTACTTACTACTCTTTCTCTTCTCTCTTTATTTTCTCTCCCTTCTATCTTCCCTACCCCAATTGGTCTCAACAGGTCCAGTTGTTTGTTATTTTTTCTCAGTTAATTTCTTTTTTCATCTTCTCTCTTTTTCCTTTTCTCTCCCTCT
>PVJH01023491.1:0-29416 GCA_004026705.1 Nesogale talazaci | reverse complement strand
CACTCTGTCCCCTGGGGCTGCTAAGAGGGGGAGTCGGCCCAGGGACACCAATAATAAGAAGAGCTGACATAAGAAGGCAAGTACATTTCTATTGGTAGGAAAATGGGGGTCGGATCAACCTCCCATCTGGGGAAAATAATGCTTAATAATAGTTATATAGAATCCAAGGGGAGAATACTCCTGGTAATATGCTCCTAATGAGACACTTTTGACCTAACTTCTATTCAGACCTTGGTGACCTAGCCCAAGTGCTAGAGACCGTGTGTTTTCAGGGCACACAGCGTCCCTCATAGGTCACACCCGGACTGGGTGGAAATCCCACTAAAGGAGGCGGGCTGTACTTTGCACTCACCTGTAGCCCTTGGACTTGAGGCTGCAACGTGATGGTGTGAGAAGCAGATGGCTGCGATTCCAAGGGTATAGAACTGGCGGTGCTGGACCCTGGACGCAGCCCTCTTACCTAGAGGATGCCCAATGGATGGTGACCCAGGATATCAGATGCTTACTATTTTAATGCCCTTCTGGATTTATCATGTATCAATCTGGTAGGCATGATTCTGCCACTACCAATGGATACCATTGAATATGTTGCCTTATCATGAACACCCATTGTGTGTGTAATTAATGTCCAGCCACTTAAGAGTTTAATCTGTAACAAGTCAGTAATTCATGTGAATAATTATGATTCATGGTCAGTTTACATTTGTATACCCTTCTTTGGTCAACTGAGTTTTAAATTCTCTACCATTGGCTCAATTAATGACATTTATCAGTAGAATCACCTTATGCCCCAGGGAGATGATTGATAATGTTCTCTAATATAAAGCTGTCTCTAAGGTAAAGTGACCAGATTTTAACATTGATAAAGCGGGACACCATAGAACCGGGGGGCGGGTTGGGCAGGGTTAAGGAAGTATATTCCCTTCCCATTCTCCCGCCATTCCCTAGCTTGTCATGCATTCTTTCCAAAAATCGGGACTTTTTTTAAATGCTGCGGGATGCAGGAAAAATTGTTTGAAATTGGGCTATCCAGCCAAAAGCGGGACATCTGGTAACTTTACTCTAAGGTAAACCAGAGACATGTATAAACCAAAGATACGTGAATGGATCTGGGGAACACATTTAATTCTAGTCCCAATCTAAAAACAATGAATTCTTATGATATGATCCTGCTTGAAATTCGCTTTCATAAAGAGATCACTGAAGACGTGGCAAAGCATGGTGAAGAAGCCAAGTGTGGGCAGATATCCAAAAAAAAAGTGTCTGGGGTCTTAAGGGTTTGTCTTCAATCAAGCATCCATCTAAGTGAGGCATCAAAGGTGTCCACCTGGAAGAAGTACCCCAGTCTGTGTGGTCCAAGGATTGTAAGCAATATAATCCAAGTCTGAAGGGGGAAAAATCACATCAGCGTTTACATTGTGAACATTCCATTTGCAGAAGGTTGTAGATGAGAGTAGAAGCCCAAAATCCATTTGCAAGGTTCACACATAGATGAAGCCTCCAGTGAATTCCCTCTGACCATAGTTGAGACAGAACTTTGTAGAGACAACCATAGTAGATATGGGCAAGTAACATTGTATTTGATCTCCTTTTTGCATTTAAAAGTTGTATCGGTTAAAAGAAAAGGTGCTCCTGAATTGCACCTCAGGTGACTCCCCTCTGAACTCAGACGAGAGATGTCAATATTAAAAAGTGAAGTATGGCTGATGTCGTTCAGTTAAACTGTAACACTTTATCCTTTGACCCCTTACATTTGTTCTAGTTTCTCATAGTTTCTGCTTTTTGGTTGAGGTTGTTCTGTAATTTTTTTGTGGTGTTGATGTTAGCTTGGAGGTTTCTTGGTTTTTTGTTTTTGTAAGTTTTTTGGTATATGATATCTAGGCGGGGGTCAATCTATAGAGACAGTAAATGGATTAGCAGTTTCTTGAGGATGTGGCAGGGGAAGTTGGGGGGAAATGAGGCGCTAATAACAAGGAGTACAGGCAAGAAGATACTCTACAATTGATTGTGGCCATGACTGGACAACCCTTGATATGATTGACCTGTCAGATTGTAGGATATGTGGATCACATCTCAATAAAACTTTACAAGAGGAAGGAAGATCAGCATAAACTTGACTTACAGAAGACCCCCGTGCTGTCACGGGGAGGGAAGACGGCAACAGTCACACTGCATTCTCACGTTACTTGGTCCCTCGAGCTGCGCAACACAGGACTGTGCTGGGTGGCCAACAGTAGCACATTTTGTCTTTCACAGGTCTGAAAGTTGAAAGTCCAAAGTCACCGTGTCTGTGGACTGAGTTCCTGCTGAGGCTCTGGGGGGAAATCCCTTCATGTCTTAGCTGGCTTCTAGTTACTGGGGGTTTTTGTCAGGTAGATTTGGACTCCTAGATCCTAGAGGATCCAAGAGGCTGAGACCTTTACCAGAGTGCATTGCCAGGTCTTTCTTCCTCGGGACCACTGGTAGTTTGAGCTGCCAGTCTTTGACTTAGCAGCTGGGTGTTTAACCACTGCACTTCCGGGGCTCCTGGTTAGCACTCAGCTACCCTGGGTGTTCCTTGGCTTGTAGCTGCAGCACTCCAGCCTCTGCCTCAGTCATCACTTCACAGCTGTGAGATCTCCCCTTCTCTTAGAATGACACCACAGTAACAGCCCACCCGGATCCAAAATGAGCTTGATGCCGTAGCTTCAATGCATCTGAAAAGACCCTTTTTCTAGATAAGGTCACGTGACATTCATGGTTCCAAGAAAACTTAACTTTTTTTTAGGAGAAGGTGCAGAGAGGGATGAGGAGCGCTTTATTCACCCAACCAAAGCATGGAAGGAACTTCTTTCTCTGAGCCCAAAGGAAGAGCATATGACAAGAAAATGTGAGGCCCTGGGAGGAAAGGTCATGCATACAGGTGTCAGCAGACCAGGGGAGCGTTGCTGTAGTCGTGGTTTCATGGCAGGTAAGGGAAATCTACATTGGAACCAGAGGAGACTGGGGCCAAAGTCCTCTCTGGAGAGTCTGCCAGCTCTTGCCACCTGGTAAAGCTTGAGAAAGACTGCTAGTGAGTCTATCTGGCAGCAAACAAAGGGCAGCTCTTGGGATCATCTGGGCATGGAAAACATTAAAAAAATAAAAGGGTACGAGCAGGGGCAGCTGGTGCAGTGTGTGGTTGATCTAAGATCAAAGAAGTTCTGATTGGAAAGAACCAGCTAAGCACCCTAGAAAGACAGGTCCTACCCAGGTCAGAGATAACCTGGATGGAAGTCAGTAAAGAAGCCAGATGCAGGTCTGGTGCCCATCAGCAACATCCCCATTTAAAGTCGGAGGCACTCTGAATCAGTGTGTGATGAGGCAGTGGCGAAATGCTCACCTTCCAGAGGGGAGATCTCCGTTTGTTTCCTGGCCAAGGACCCTCACTGCCGGTCAGTCAGTGGATGCTTCTGTGTTGTGATGATGCTAAACAGGTTTCCACAGAGCTTCCAGTGAAGACTAGGAAGAGAGGCCTGGAGATCTACTTTGGAAAATCAATAGAATCACAAGCTCACAGCAGTCCAATCCACAACCATTCATGGGGCGGCATGGATCCAAGTGGAGTTTAAACCTGCTGGCTTCAAGGAGCAGAGACTTTGGATGAGGACCCAGCCCAGGGACACGCCAGCCTGGGATCAGGAGAATGAACACCATGCTGGACCATTGTCTCTTCGCCATTGGGCTGATCCATGCAGCAGTCAGAGCCCCTTGAATGGTCAGCACCCCAGAGAAGGCTCGTGGAAGGTGGTTCTTGGGAATCTGTAGGTTTCTAAAAAGGTGCCCCAAGTTGATTCGGATGCAGTTCTGGTACCTCCTTTAAGGACTGTGTCCTCACCCTCGGTTTGCAAATTCCACGTGTTTGTATACCGCGGGTAACACATAAAAGTCTGTGCTTCCGATTCAACGTTGTCTTCAATGATTCTGATGCAAATTTGGAACTCCTGGATTGATATGACTTTAAAGTGGGGTTGAAGATTTTGTACAACTGAAAGCAAGTCTGCCAAGTGTGTCTCATGGCAAGCCCCAGCGCAGTGGGACCCCATGTCTAGGAAGGACTCTGTGCACTAGGGGGGCTTCCTCTCCAGAGCAGCATTTACCACTCACAGGACGCTATGTGTTGCTCTCTTAACCCTTGCAGAGCCGAAGGATACGTTTTCTACATTTGAAATATGATTGTCCTTTTACCTTCTGAGTAGAAGAACCACAAGTAATAACAAATCCACAAGCAATAACTCCCAAAGAAAGACTCAATTCCTTGACAAAGCTTCAAAGGAAGCCAGATCCTCCTTGTGAACCTGTGGCGGCTGCAGGCGTCGAGGGAGCTGGGTATTTGGCAAGCATTCATTGGCAAGCCGTGTCAGTCTCAGTTCCACTTGAAGATCACTCTTTCCAGAATGCTCACTGAAGTGGGGCCAAGAGGGGCAGGAACGATGGGCTGAATGGATGGCTTCAGAAATGCCTGTGCTTGCGATGCAATAAAACTCACAGGCTGCTGGCCATCCCCGGGGGCTCTCCAAATACTGATTCTGTGAAGCTGCCTTCACCTCCCATCACTAAAGAAAGGTCTAGTTTTCCTCACCTCTTCATAGAGAGAGCATGAAGAGAAACATCATGTCCGACAGATTGTGACGACCACTGAGACCCAGCAAAGGAGAAACGGACGGTGGGGGCACCCTTTGAATTGACGTGCCACTGGAGGGTCTGGGTCTTCACCTGCTCATTTTTCTAGAGAATTAAATGAGACACTTATTTTAACCTTGAATCACAGTGGAATAGCATTTGTTTGATGGTCAATGTTGTTAGCTGCCATCAAGTAGCCCTAGAGTTGGGGCAGCTCCACACACGGCATGAGTGGACCCCTCCAGTCCACAGGATGCTCCCTGGCCGCTGGCTGAAGGTAGGTGCCAAGCTGTTTTATCTAGCCCATCTAAGGCCAGACCTTCCACTGGTGGGTGCTCATGAGATGCACCGGCTGAGAACCTTACTGGGGACCCCCTTGTGAAAGGTAAGAAGTCTTCCATGGAGCCGCCAGTGCCTCCTGGTAAAACAAACCCACCTTAGCCAATCTCCCTTGTTCATGGCATTTCATGACCCTTCTCCATCTGGCAGAATCCTCTGCATGTGCTGCCTGTTCAGGATTGAATTGTGTCCCCCCAATTCTGAGTCTTTGATGCCTGCTATCTGATCCCATCAACACCTCATGATCCCACAGGCTGGTGGGCTTCTTCCATGTGGGCTTTCTTGCTTCTCAGCTAGATGGCTGCTTATTTAACTTCAAGTCTTTAATATCCCAGATGCTATATCTTTTGATAGCCGGGCTCCATCAGATTTCTCCACCAAATTTACTTATGCCCCATGTTGTTTTCCGCAATCATGTCAGGAAAGGTGAGCATCACAGAATGTCGGGTTATTAGAACAAAGTGTTCTTGCCTTGAGGGGGTACTTGAGCAGAGGCTCAATATCCATATGCTATTTTAATACTTAACATATAAATATGTGTACATAGATCTATTCCCCTATCGTTATATAAATATATTTACATATGTATGTGCCTCTATTTTGAGCTCTATAAATGTCCTATGCCTCCTAATTGTCCTGGTTTTGCTTCCCTAGAGAACTGGCCTAACTAACACAGTAGGATGTAGACCATGTTATGCCAATTGACCTTGGTGTCCCCCTAAGGCTGTAGTCCTGAGTCCCCAGGGCTAGTGACTTGTTCCCTCAAGTGTTTGGTTATGTCTAAGAAGCTTTCATAACATTATCCCCGGTAAGCTCCACCCCATTCATAAATGTATTTGCGGCAAAGGTAAATACCCATGTACAAATATCCTCTGTCAAACCTCTATATATGCATGGATAACCTGCCACTTTCTCTCCCACCCTTGTTCAGCCTGTATCCATCCCAGCGTCTACTCATAGATGACCACTGTTGCAGGATTGTGTAGATAGCTGTCATTATTTCTGTTGCTTGTAACTCTTGAGCTCCGCCCAGTGTCTTCTCCTTCCTCCATCACTTGTTCCCAGCCTTTCTCGTATTGTATATTGCTGTTCTTTCATGTAAGTTAAAACCAATTGATTTTCAGAGCCTTTCTTAAGAACTAAGGACGGTCCGCTGAAATGTGCATCATAGTAATATGAAAACCTCCACTTAGAGACACATGATATCTGTGTATTAAGGAACTCTGGTAGCTCAATAGGTTATGTGTTGGGCTGTTAGGTATTTCCGTTGGACTCCAAATAAATAGTACCACAACGTTAGCAATTAGGTAGGAGGGTTGGCATGTTATGCTCTATAATTAAATCTTAGTACAAATTCTCACGGCTGGACACAGTCCCTCCAATAACCTCCAGAAAGGAACTCACATAAAGGAGCTACCTCATCACCAGATGCATCATGCCTGTGTCTGGAGGTTGTCTCTACAGGCAGCCCACCCACAAAGGTAGCAGACCCCTGGGGAGAACTCAAGGGCATTAGAGGTGACCTAACACGAGGTCACGAGAATGACTTACTTCATTGCTGATTTATTGCCATTCAGGATGTTACCGGCTGACAATGTCATATGTCCACTGTAGGACCTATAGACCTCTGGAAAGATCCATAAGCCCCATGATATACACCGATTAGAAAATATATTCTCCCTCTCGGTCCTGACAAAGGGACGAGGAGCCCCTGTGCCCCGCTGTCTGTCTGTCAGCATCATTTTCCACACTTGCCACATCACTCCTGAGGAGCCATCGGTGTGTTGGGGGCCCCGCCACCCCAACAGATCACTAGATGGTTCTCTCATGGCACGGCGAAACTAATTGTTGCTAGATGCCGGCAGGGCAGTTCTGACCCGAAGGGATCTCTGCACCACAGAACACAGCACTGTCTGCTCTGGCCTTTCCTCACAATCCAGGATGCCGGTGGCTGCCGCCACTGTGTCAGTCTCCTGGGGAGGGTCTTCCTTTTACTCTGCTGACTCTTCCCTTCACCCAGTATGGTGTCCTTCTCAAGGGACTGCTGCCTCCTGAGACATGCTCAAAGTGTACCGAGTCTTGCTAGCCTCACGTTTAAGGCATACATAAATATATTCTGGATATATTTCTTCCAAAACAGATTTGTTGTGGTTCTGAAAGTCACTGGTATACACACCATGACATGGATGAGCCTGAAAACATCACATGGACTAAATGAAGTCGGACAGAAAAGGAGAATCTCGTATGGTTTCAGTCAACATCATGTACAGGTTTACGTCGTAGTATGTATCAAAGCTTTGTTTCTCTTTAGGACTGAACAGATCTGCTTCTTCTGACAGCTGTCTGGTAACTGGTCAGAAACGCTTGTCCAAAAATGCACCTGGATTGCAGCCCTGCCCCCGCATCGCCCAGGGCCACCGTACAATTTCCAGCGAGTCCATTCACAGTAGCCAGAGCATCTGAGCTTTATGGGTCTCTTCAAACCTTGAATCCACATCTAAGTACCACACCTTAGGGTTCTCTGTTCCTTTCTGGATAGCTCTGCACAGGTCTGGGACAGTGGTACTTTTTCCTGGTGGGGAAGGTGGTGGTGGAGGAGGAGGGGTAGGAACAGGTGGTGATGGTGGTAAGAAGAGGAGGAGGAGGAGGTGGTGGAAGTGGCAGTGGTGGCAGTGGAGGCGGAGGCGGTGGAGGTGGTGGTGGAGGTGGTGGAAAAGGAGATGGGGAGTGGGGGGTGGGGAGTGATGCTGGTAACACCTGAGTTGATTCCAAGGCATGGTGATCCTGAATGTGCAGGGATCCTCTGTCCTGAGGACCAACCCAAACAGGCCCACTGAAGGCACCTCATGCAAATACCACCCAGTGTGACCAGCCTCCTCCCAGCAAAGCTCGAGGGTCCTCACCCATGGTGCCACAGGTCCGCTCCCTTCTTCGCTGCCTTCCACACCCGACTCTGGGACTGGAGAAAACTGACTATTCAGTTTTATAATCAGAAAAATCATGCTGTATCGCAGCATGTTTTAAAATATGTAAAAATACTTCAACCAAAACCTTCCTGTCTGTTCCATGGTCAAGCAGGTGTTCGTAGGCAGAGCATGATTGATGACAGATGCCACACAGTCCTGGAAGGCCTCTGAGGGCTCCCATCTCCATGTGATCAACCCAATCAAAGAGGCTCCGGTGTCCATCTGCCGCAGAGGACTTGACCCAAATAATAAAGTTTCCAGCCAGTCACTGCCCACTGAGACTATCCCTGTGCAGATGACCTGTGGAAATGGGGGGGAAGGAGAGCTGGCAGAGGGAAATCACTGCCATGGCAACCGGAAGCTGAAATAAACAACAGGATGGAGAGTATTCTGAGAAATGATATGTGGGTTCCAGCTTAGTGACCCTCTAGCAGCACTCATCTGCGGACATCCGAGGGGCACCTGAGGCCCTGAATCAGGTAAGACCTGCACCCCAGCCAGTGCTGTGAGTGGAGGGAGCCTCTGGGCCCCGAAGAGGAAGAAAGGTCACCCAGGGACAGTTGTACTTGGTCCTACTGGGTCCAAACCCAAACCGACCACTGCCATCAAGTCGATGCCGACTCATTAACGACCCTCCAGGACAGGGAAAAACTGCCCCTATAGGTTCCCGAGACTGTAACCATTTCCAAGAGAAGAAAGAGAGCTCCCTCTTCCTCTGACTGCTGGTTTTCAATTGCTGACCTTTCAGTTAAGAGGACAACACAGAATGTCTACAACCTAAGGGCCAAAATTTACTTGATGGCAGTGAGTTGTTTGGGGGGGAAGGGGGGTTGTTTTCTTTCGAGAAATGCCTTGGAGTTAAGGCCTGGCAATCTGCTTCCCATCACAGCCTGGGACGCCTGTGGGATGCAGTTCTACCCTGCATGCATGAGGTCCCTGTGGGTCAGAACCGGCTCTCTCACAACCTGTCAATAGAACACCCAGGAGGACTTTACAGAAATGAGACTTTTCCAGTTGCTCTAGTTGGGGTTTCCAAGCTCCAGTCAGCGGAGTCCCAGTTATACCCAAGGTGTTGGGGACCCAGCTTACAGCTCTTTGCTGTCTAATCCCACTCACAACTCCTCTCTCGGTGTTTTCCTCAGAGAAGGGGAGAAAAGCAATGGGTGCCTAAAAAATTCAAACTAGAAACTTGGTTTCATAAAAAACTATCATAAAAAAAACTCACTGCCATCCAAGTCAATTCTGACCCATAACAACATAGATTAAAATGTAATATCGTTCAATCTCCCTTTTTGACACATTTTAAAGCTGTCTCGGGTTTAAAGAAAGGAAGAAAAAGGAAAAGGAAGGGAATTAAGTGTCTGTTGAATCCCATCTGACCATAGACTCGGGATGGGAACAGCCTTGCTATCACACAGAAGACACTGAAAAGTGATGATTGCGGATGCAGTTAAGTTAAAATTTAACACCTTATCATTTAACCTCCCTTATAATCCATTCTAAATTCTAGTTTTTTTTTAGTTTTCTGTTTTTTATTGGAATTTTTATGTTTTATTTTGTTGCTGTGGGGGGAGAAGTTTAATCTTTTCTGTATATGAAATCCGGGATAAATGAATCTAATCTGTAGAGACAGTAATTGAATTAATGGTCCCTTGAGGATATGGCAGAGGAAATTGGGGAGAGATGGGGTACCAATAACAATGAGTATAAGAAGGAAGAAAATGGGCGTCGGGAAAAAAAAAAGAAGGAAGAAAATGTTCTGATTGTGGTGATGATTGTACAACTCTTTAATGTGCTTGAACTGTTGAATTGTATGATATGCAAATTATATACCAATAAAATTTTTTTAAGTCCTAGCCAACAGCAAAAAAAAAAAAAAAAGTAATATTTAAGTACTCAAGCATGGTTCAACATTAGAAAAATTACTTAATCCATCACGTAAATAAAACAAAGGAAAAGAACCACACAATCTCACTGATGTGACCTAAAAAAAGGCATTTGACAGAATCCAACACTCATTCTCATTTAAAGCACTCAACAAATAGGAATAGAAAGGAAATTTTTCGGCATAATTAAGGGTATATATACAAAACCAATGGTGAAAATTACTCTCAAGAAAAAGCATTTCCAGACAAGGATGTTGTGTTTAATATTGTGCTGGAAGTCTCAGTCAGAGATATTATACATGAAAGGGAAATTAAAGGCATCCAAATTTGTCAAAGAAGTAAAATCCGATCTACACATGAAATGATCTGTGCATAGAAAATTCCAAAGATTGATGAGCCCTGGTGGCGTAGTGGTTGTGTGCGGGGCTACAGCTCACAGGGTTGATGGTTCAAATCCAGCAGCAGCTCTCCAGAAGCAAGGGTGGGCTTCCTACTCCCACAAGGGCACTGATGTGAAAGAAAAAAAGAGAGAAAGAAAGAAAGAAAGAAAGAAAGAAAGTTCCAATGATTCTTCAAGAAAAACATTGGAGCTAATTGAAGTATTCAGCAAAATAGCAGGGTATAAAATCAACATACAAAAATCAGTCAATTCCTTTACACTCACAAAGAGAACTTTGAAAAGAAAGTCAGGAAAACGATACCTTTTAGAATTCTCGCTACCATCGAGTCAATGTCAACTCATAATATCCCTCTAGTACAGCATAAAACTGCCTCTGGGAAGTTCCTAAACTGCATCTCTTTATGGGAATTGAAAACCCCACTTTTCCCCACAGAGTAGCTGGTGATTTCAAACTGCTGCCCTGTGGATTACAGTCCAACACATAGTCTCTATGCCACCAGGTCTCCATTTCTAATAGACAGTCAAAAATGAAATACTGAGGACTAAATCTAAGCCAAGATATATACAACTAAAACTAAAAGCTACTACAAGAGACCTACATAAATCAAAGATTATATCATGCTCATTGATAGGAAGACTTAGAATTGTGACAACATCAATATTACCTAAAGTAATCTACAGATATGGTATACTCTAGATCCACAGTCCAATACCATTGTTAATAGAGATGAAAAAACTAATCACCAACTATATAAAGAAAGGTAAGTAAAGAACTACTGAAGAAGAACAAAGTAGGAGGCCTCATGTTTCCCAATCTCAAACTCTACTCCATAGCATAGGAGTCAAAACAGCCTGGTGACAAACACATAGACCACTGGAAGAGAATAAGAATCCAGAAGTAGGCCCATTCACCTAACCATAGCTGACTTTTGACAAAGAACCAATGTATATTACTGAGGAAAAGACTGTCTGTGGGAGATGGTGCTGGCAAAACTGAATAGACACTTGCAAAAGGCTGAAACAGAACCCATATCTCGTACCACCCGGAAAAAAGAACTCAAGCAGGACTTAAAAAACGTAGAATTTTAAAATCCTCAATGAGAAAATAGGGACAAACTTAGGGGCCCTGATGCATGGCATAACAAATGCAGTGAAAAATGCACAAACAGCAAAAGACGAAAGAGATGACTGAGACCCCCTCAAAATTAGACACTTGCATATATCAATAGATTTCATCAAAAGAGACCCACCAGACAGGAGGGGGGTTAGCAATGACCTATCTGACAAGGAATCTTTCTCCCAAATTTATAGAAAATGCAACACCTCAACAAGAAAAAGACAAATGGTCCAATTTACAAATGGGCAGAAAACATTAACAGAAACTTCACCCAAGACGATATTCAAGTGGGCCACAAGCATGAAGAGATGCTCAGTATGGTAACTCAACTCACTAACATCAAGTCAATTCCGAATCATAGTGACCCTATTCCGCAGAGGGGAACTGCCCCGTGGGTTTCTGAGATTATCACTTTTTTGGGGGGGGAGGGGGGAGCATCACTGCTCTCCTGCGGTGGGAGTAGGAGGCCCAGCCCCACTGCTGGAATTGAACCTCCGTCCCAGTGGGCCGCAGTCCCGTGCACAACCACTACGCCACCGGGGCTCAGCCCGAGACTGTAACTTTTTACAAGAGGAAAAAACCTCCTCTTTAGCTCAAGAAACAGCTAGTACTTTCAAAGGGCTGACTTTGTGGCTAACAGCCAAATGTGTAACCAATTCTCCAGCGACACTCCGATCTTTAACCATTAGAAAGAGGTAAACTGAGGGCTAAGCCTCGGTGGCATAAGTGGTTGAGTGCGGGACTGCAGTCCGTGGGCTTGGCGGTTCAAATCCAGCGGCGGCTCTCAGGAGTGGGACTTGGTAGTGCCCACAACCACCAGAGGCAGTGATGCCCCAAAACAAGAAAGATGTAAACCAAAACATATTGGCAAAAATGTGGAAAGACTCAAAGAGATGGAAGCAAGCTGCATGTCAATCAATGAAATGGATAAACAGACTTGGGTGCATACAAGCTGGAACACTATACAATGTGGAATACAATGTGGAATACTATCGTAAGAGTAACTACCCTGGGAAATAGCTCATAAAATAGATGAACTTGGAGGATATTCCAAAAACCAAAAAACCAATTTCGTGACCATCAAGTCAAGACTCATAGCAATGCAATAGAACCAAGTGGACCTGTCCTGTGTCCTGTGAGATTCTGAGACTGTAACTGTAACTTATTATGGGCGCAAAAAGCCCTAAGCCCTGTCTTTCTCTCTAGGAGCTTCCGGCGATTGTGAATTGCTGAGTTTTCAGTTAGCAGCCCAACAACCACTACACACCCAGGGTTTCTTGAAAGGCATTATGACTAGTGAAAGAACATTTCAAGAGCAGCTTTCCATCCTAAAAGACATGTTCTTTATGGTTACCATGGGAATGGGAGAAAGGTAAGCAACTAACTATAGGATGGACATGTATTAGCTTGGGCAAAGAGACAGGCGACAGAATCAGAAGGAGTTAGTCCATACACACACACACACACACACACACACACACAAGATTGAGTCAGGAGAAAACACTGGGAGGAGTGCAAGAGTCAAAGGCAACAGATGGAAACGCTGTTATTTACACAATCCAGCAATAACAGAGTTGGACAGACAAGCAGGCAGAATGAACATGAGAGGAAGAGTAGAAACAATCAATATATGTATATGTATACTCAATCTAGGTTTGACAAAAGATATTTGTACACAACTATTTACCTTTACCAATATCTGTATGTATGCATGTATATATTGCTGAAAGTATATCCATGAATGCAGTAGAGCATCTATGGGCAATGTTAGGACTTCTTAGACATAACTAAACACCATGAGGGAATGAACAGCTGGGCCTGGGGACTCAGGACCGCCATCTCAGGAGACACCAAGGTCAATGAGAATCACATCATCCACAAAGATAATGTTCTATATCCAAATGTGGTGACTATCCACTGGGGTTGTAAAAGCAGGGGAACAGCCATATAAAGTGCAGGTTTGGGTCTCTCTCTCTCTCTCTCTCTCTCTCTCTCTCTCTCTCTCTCTCTCCCAGAGGAAATAAAAATGAAGAAAATGAAAGATATATGGAAGCAATTAGTCCAGTGGACTAATTGGCCACACAAACATCACCATCCCCAACCTTGAGACCAAAAGAACTAGACGGTGTCTGGCTACTACTACTGAAAGGGATCAATTTAAAAGTCCTGGGTAAAGTGGAAGTGTAGAACAAAACTCAAAATCATTAAAAATATCCAGCTTGGGGCTGAGCCCCGGTGGCGTAGTGGTTATGCGCGGGACTGCGACCTACTGGGTTGGAGGTTCAATTCCAGCAGTGGGGCTGGGCCTCCTACTCCCACCACCGGAGAGCAGTGATGCCCAAAAAAATAAATAAATAAATAATAAAAATATCCAGCTTATTGGTAAAATGGAAACTGGGGGGACCCCCAGTGGGGCCCTGAGTAATTCTTCCAATCTGGAACTGAACTCACCCTGTGGCTATTTCCGGTCAAACAATACCCTCGACCATTGAGTTGATTCTGACTCAAAGCTACACAAACAGGATTTCTGAAGCTGTAAGTCTTTATGGGAGCAGATAGCCTTAACGTGACAGGTGGGTTTGAACTGCTGACCTTAAGGTTAGAAGTCCAATTCTTACTGGACAGTGTTACCAGGGTTCCTCAACCAAATAATAGGTCTACTGGGTCGTGTATTGAGCTACTAATCACAAGATCAGCAGTTTGAGTCCACCAGCTCCTCTGAAAGAGAAAGATGAGGATGCCTCCTCCCATGAAGATCTACAATCTCAGAAACCCAAGAGGGAAGCTCTGCTCTGCGCTACAGGATTGTATTCTCTCATCCATGTTCCATCTGTGGGGTGAGCCAGTAATCTGAGAAGCTGTTCCCCATGAAGACAAGTGCAGCATGAGGATCAGAGGAAGGGGCGTTCACACCCTGGGGTATGCAGATGAAACATCCTTGCTTGACAGTGAAGCAGTTATGATAAAAAAAATTACAGCACTCAGTATGGATTACATCCGAACCTAAAGAAATCTGAACTCACCACAACCGGACCTGTGGACAACATAATGATAAATGGAGAAGAGTGGAACTGTTAAAGATTTCATTTTACTTAGTTCCATAATTCACACGCATGGAAGCCGTAGTGAAGAAATCAAATGATACATTGAAATGATCAAATCTGCTCTAAAGTATCTCTTTCATTAAAGAGCAAAGATGACACTGTAGGGACTAAGATGTACCTAAGATCAAGCCATGGTCTTTGGATCACTCAGGCGCATGTAAATGTTGACATGAAAAGGGAAGAACAGAGAATTGATGCTTTAAATCGTGATGCTAGCAAAGGGTGTTGAGAGCCCTGCTAGCTGCCAGACACACAAACAAATCTTGGTTGGAAGAATTGGGTAGTCAAAATGCTCCTTAGAAGATACGAAATAACAATAATAATATATGATATATAAGAAGTGGGGATGGCCCCTTACACTGCCTTTTATTTCCCTTCACCCACATTTCTGTTGCTATATATCCAACCTTGTGATGGCTTTCCCCTTTCTTCCTCTTCCCCCACCTCCTACCATGCCTCTACCCTCATGATATTGCTACTCCTATTACTGTTCCTGCGGGGTTTATCTTTCCTGAGCTCTTTTCTGCACCAAGGTGTGAACGCCCTCTTATATATACAATGTGTGAACTCTGGTCTAGCCAGGTTTGTAGGGTAGAACTGGGCCTGGGGTGAGAGAAAGCATTCGGAAACCAGAGGAATGATGTGTGTTTCATCAGTGCTACTGTGCACTCTGCTGAATTGTCTGTTCCTTGTAACCCTTCTGTGGGGAAATATCCAATTGTCCACAGATGGGCTTTGGGTCTCTGCTCCAACCCCCTCTTTCGCATCGATGTAATTGTTTGTTTTGGATCTTTTGACAACTGATAGCTGTTCCTGTTGACACCTCATAATCACATAGGTTCCATATGGGCTTTGCTGCTTCCCTGATAGATCCCACTAGTTGAACTTCAAACCTTTAAGAGTCCAGACACTATATATTTTAATTGCTGGGCCCTATTCACCTTCTTCACCACATTTTTTCATGCACCCATTTTGTCTTTAGTGATCATGTTGGGAAGGTGAGTATTACAGAGTGCCAGGTTTTTAGAACAAGTGTTTTTGTGTTTAGGGAAGGCTTTAATAGAGGCCTAAAGTCTGTCTGCTATCTTAACACTTAACATATAAATATATGTGCATTGACCTCTATCCCTATTATTATAAATGTTTATATTTACATATATATGCCTGTAGCTATATCTCTACAAATAGCTTTTGCCTCCTAGTTCTTTCCTCTATTTCCTTTCATCTCCTCCTGTCCCCCTGTCAAGCTTACCCTCCATTCGACTCTCTGAAATTCCTCTTTATGTCATGTGGGTGCTGTGAGTCCCCTCACAGCTGTGTTCTTTACTACTGTTACCGCCATTCCCGTATTGGTGTGCAACTTCTATGTCTTACACAGCTATTTCTCTGAGCGTAACGTCCTTTCCCAGAGACTGTCTCCTCTTCATAACAAAGTATGCAATGTGAGATGAAGTCTGGCCATCCCTACTTGTTTATACATTATTATATATAATAATATATAAAGTACAATTGATCGGGACTGAGCCCCGGTGGTGTAGTGGCTCAGGTGGTGTAGGGGGTGCAGGACTGCGGCCCACTGATTTGGCAGTTTAAATCCAGCAGCAACTCTCCAGGAGCAAGGCTGGGCCTCCCACTTCCACCAGAGGGCAGTGATGCATATATATATATATATATATATATATATATATATATATATATATATATATTTGATCCAGGATTCATGAGAGTGGGAGGATGAGGATGATGACGATGGCAACAATTGTTCCTGACACAATAAATGGATATGTGGATTGTGATAAGTAAGAGCCCCCCAAAATGATTTTAAAAGATACAAAATAACAATAATAATATATAATTGATCAAAGATTCACAAGGGTGGGAGAATGGAGAGGGGAGAAACTGATACCAAGGGCTCAAGTAGAAAGAAATATTTTGGAAATGTTGATGCCAACATATGTACAAGTGTGCTATTAAAATTGAAAGGTGGGCTGTTGTAAGAGCTGTAAGAGCCCCCAATAAAATGACTAATAAAAAAAGAGTGTGTTGCAGTCATCCAGTCTAGAGATGCTGATGGTTAGTCCCATGAGTAGTAGCTGTAGAGAAAAGAGAGTTAAAACTTATTTTAAAAAGAACCAATCACCCCTCCATACCCTCAAGAAATCCATAGTCTATAAGCAAGCTAGATATGCAAATAAATATTTTAATACATAAAATGGTTACTTTCAGATGTGACTCTTTGAAAGCTGGTGCACAGGAGGGATTGTGGAGGACTTCCTTGGGGAACCCAGGATCCTGACAGGGACCTTAAAGTTGAGGTTGCCACTGAAGTACGAGTTGGCTAAGTGAACAGGTGGGTCATGCTCCTGGGAAGGAGCCAGCATGTGTGCGGCTGCCATGAGACTGTGCCTGTGCTGTTGCTGTTCTCATCGACTCAGCTCCAACTCATGATGACCTTTTGGACAACAGAATGAAACACTGCCAGGTCTGCACCATCTGCATAGCTACCGCTATGGTCGAATCCATTGCTACAGTAATGATATCAGTCCATTTCACGAAAAGCTTTCCTCATTGTTAGGTGTCTCTTAACCTTCTTAACCATGATGTACTTTTCTAACAATGGGTCTTTTTCTGGTAACAGGTTCAAACCAATCAAGCCAAAGCACTGGCATTCTCACTTGTAAAGGCTGTCCTGAATGCATTTCATCAAGGATTGATTTGTTTGTTCTTACAGTCTCTTCATCTTCAATTACAGGAGCCATCATTGGCCAAGTTCACCAACCACCATGTCCATAACACCCTGCATATCCCACTTCCGTTCTCCTTACCATGGTGCATTTAGGAGTTTGTTAATGTCACTCCCCTTTCACCCTCGGGTTTTAAGTTCCTAGAAGATTGAGCCTCTTTCCTATTTATTATGGCAATAAATATTTATGCACAGAGATAGAAAATTCTTCTCTCATAATTGCCCCACTGAGCACTCCTTCACTTCCAGGTCTCAGTTTCTGCACTGCATTTGATCATTTCAAAGGCTCTGCCTTCAAGGGTCATCTCCCCAACTAATTTCTTGAAGGTGATACCTCTGTGCTCTCTTGCTTGTGGGTTCTCTATAGGTCACCTGCACTGACATGCACGCTTACAGGGCCCTAAGGAGAGCAGGGAAGAAAATGAGTGAACAGAGCATTGGAACAGGCAGACTTGGACCTAAATCTCTATGCAGAGGGTTCCAACTAATTTCATTTTATTCCTTCCTTTCTGGACTACCAGGATGATGGGGTGATTTTTGACTGCTGCCGACGGGTTGCATCGCATGCTGCTTCCTCAACATGTCTGCTAAAGAGGCACCATCAGACCCAGACCCTACCCGCCCGCCCTCAATCCACTTCTCAGAAGAAGTGGGGAACGAGGCGGCAGCAGATGAGGACAGGTTTCAGGAAGAAGATTGGCTAGGTGAATTTGCTGAAGAGAAAGAGAATTTGAAGGAAGTAAAGTGTCTGGAGGAAGAAACGAATTGGAGGAGAAATCCATACGAGTATGAAGGACGGTATTGGTTAGAGAGAGAGCATCCAGAAAGGAAAAATCAGATTTCACAAATGTATGGTGAGTTTGGGGAAGGAGGTGAGTCTCTAGAGGAGGGAGGGAATCTGGAGGAAAGAAAATATTTGTCAAGGGTTGGACTCCACTGGATGGCTGTGGGTTGGGTTGGGGTTGGGTTGGGGGAATGTGTATCAAAACAGACCTGAGCTCCACCCAGTTTTCTACTGCTTATCTTTTGGAAGTAGATGGTTAGCCTTATTTTCAAAGAAGACTAATCCTCTGGGTGGATTCAAACCACCATTTCATAGGTTTGACAAAATGTCACTTCACTCACAGGTCCATGTCGTGTCTTCTTATGACTGCATGGCCAATTTCAATTTTACAAAATGGTCCTAAGCTTGAACCCACTGAGTCCAATGTAAGAACCCAGGTCAGTTGTATCATCTTAGTTGGCCTACAAATAGAATTTATTGTTTGTTGTTTGTTTGTTTCTGGGCCCTGTTCTGCTATCAACTGCAAGCATCCCAGGGGGCTTGCATTTTTTAAAGCCCAATCTGGTTATACACAACTTTCACCCTACGGGCTGTTTTGTCTTTCCATCCCTCTCCATGGAATCAGAGGTATCCCCACGGGTTCCTCCTGCACACACAGAGGCTTAGTCACTGCGTTGGAGAGAGCATCCCTCTGTTGCCGGGATATTCTCCTACCTGTGGACCTCTGTGTGAGTCCAGGTTTAGAGAAACAAATTTATAGACACTCTTACATGTATAGAAAGAATTTTGTATAAAAGAACAATTGTGTATTGAGAAAAATCCCAGTCCAGATCAAGTCCCTAAGTCCAATATTAGCCCATATGTCTGACACTAACCTATAAATTCCTCTTCACTCATGCAGCCACATGCCATGATGCTGAAAGCAGGGAGATCACAGGTCAGTGGGTGGGAAGTCTTGTGGATCCAGTGTTGGTAGAAGCATCTCCGCACTGTCAGGGTCTCTATGTAGCTCCTCTGACTCCAGAGCTCAGACGGCAGCAGCATAGCCCTATCAGACTCATCATCAGTGATGTCTCACAGCGAGTGAGCCTTTGTCCCTCCTCCAGAGGAGCTATTTATCTCCTGAGAGTGTCTCCAAATGAGGTCATCGAGCTGCAACCTGATAGGCTAGATTTCCCCACCCTACCCCCCACTCTTAAGTCTCAAATTAGCAACAGATTATGTAACTCCCACAGTCTCTATCATTAAATTCCTTCCCAGAATCCTTATATCCCTCCTATTCAAGCACTAATCAAGCATTTGTCACATGCCCCCGCTATGCACTGCTTCTTCATAAATATATTTCCCACTAGAGTAAGACAAATGCATTGCTCTCCAGGACTGTGCAAAAAAACAAAAACTTTGAAAATAAATGCCCTGGGGCTGAGCACCAGTGGCGTAGTGGTTGTGTGCAGGACTGCAGCCCACAGGGTTGGTGGTTCAAACCCAGTGGCAGCTCTCCAGGAGCAAGGCTGGGCCTTCTACTCCCACCAGGGCAGTGATGCCCACAAAAAAAATAAGAAAATAAATGCCCTGCTATGAAGAATAATGAGAAAGAGGAGGAAGAGGAGGAGGAGGAAGAGGAAGAGAAGTCCAGAAGAAAAAAATGGCAATGCTTTGATAATAGGTGGAACTATGCCATGTCCTGTGAAAACCCAGGATACTGGGCCAGACTATGAAAAATAGGTTGGATTTAGTGAGGGCCCAACCCCAATCCCAACTACGTGGGCAGCTGCCTCCCCCCCCCCAGGGGAGTTTGCTTTGGAACAACACTGAAGCTGCAGCATAGGAAGTGCGACATGCCTGACCAGAGCACATGAGAACAAATGAAGGGGAAGAAAGAGGGAAGGCAGTGCATCCTGGCCCACTGAGCCTCGCGGACGATATTCCCACTCAGAACAGCCAATGTACAGAGAGGACCACGTGGCCAGCCACACTTGAAACACAGAGTCCCTCACTGACCTAAGACCCTACAGGGACAACAATGGAGAAGCAGGGTCAGGATTGTACCACGTCTGACCCAACCACACCCTGGCAAAACATTAAGGGTGTGCAACAGAGCCTGAAGTTCCCAAGGGAGTGCCAAGGATATACATTGGGGCCAGAGTGTGGCACCCCCTTGGACTCAACCGGGGGACACTCTTGGAGGTCAACGGACAGACCTTGAACTATTTACAGTCTTTCTTTAGAGTTGTGTATATAGAGCATCCTGGAGTCCACCATGAATGGACAGTTGGACCAAGTGGGAAGCTAATCATCAAAGCTCAACTTGGAGAAGATATTCGGTGAATCCCCATTCATAATGAAGCTGTTACGTTTGATGAATGAGTGCTAATGATGCAACGAGTTTTCAGAGGAAAACTTTTGAGTAATGATGAAGTTACAATAAAATATAAAGATGAAGATCTTATAACGATTTTTAATAGCTCTGACTTTCACCCAGTTACTCACACCTCAATAAAAATAAACTGAGTCCACACTCCAGTGATTTTTCTCCTCTCTCCTGCCTTTGGTTCTGGGGAGTGGTTTTTGTTTTGCTTTGTTTTTTGTTTTGTGGTGATTGTCCTTGTTTTGTGGTTTGTTTATTTTACAGTTTTAAGTATGTTATAAACAGAATAGCAATGGCAAAAATAGTTTGTCACTTAGTATCAGGATTTCAGGAGCCCTAGTGGCTCAGTGGTTGAAGTGCTGAGTTGCTAACCAGAAAGGCTGGGGACAAACACATCCGTGGTGGCCGGCTGCCTCCGTAGCGATTATTATTGTCTGAACGCCCTCTGGAGCAGTTCTCCCTGCCCTGCGGAGTTGCTCTGGGGCAAAAGTGACTCAGCAGCAAGGGCGCTGGGTATTAGAATTTCAGCATCTGCCTGCGCTGCTTAAATTTTGTAAATACTGCAATGACACTGAGTGCAGGAAGATCACGGACCAATGGGTGGAAAGTCTTGTGGATCCAGTGGCACTGTAAGCATCTCAGTGCTGGCAGGGGTCTCCTCATGGCTTCTCCAACTCCAGAGATCCCACTCACAGGGAATGAGCAGAGAAAAAGAGTGTCTCCCGCCTCCAAAGAAGAAATACAAGAGTTCCCAAAATCCTCAGGAGAAGGCCATACCCACACAGAGACCTCATTGACTATATCCTGATTGACAGGCTAGACATCACCCCTTCACTCTTCATTCTCAAATTGATACCAGATTATGTAACCACCATAGCCTCTTTCTATTGGCCTACTATCATGAGGTCGTTGGTCTTTTGAATGTCCTTTTTGGTGAAGTATCTATTCATGTCTTTACCTATTTTGTGTGTGTGTGTGTGTGTGAGTGTGTGTGTGTGTGTGTGTGTGTGTGTGTGCATCCTGCCTCTGGTGGTCATGGGCGGTACCCAGTGCCGCTCCTGAGAGCTGTCACTGGATTTGAACTGCCAAGCCCACGGGCTGCAGTTCCGCACTCAACCACTTACACCACTGGGGCTCAGCCCTTTACCTATTTTTTTAATTGAAGAAATTGTGTTAAAAAATTCTGTAGATAACATTTTAATAATTAGATAATAGTCTGACACACACATAAGAGACACAAATTTTGAGCAATAAAGCTTCAATTGTATAATTTCTGATGATCATGTCTTTCTTGCTGCCACTGGATCATTTTCAGTTGCTCAAATTCATAGTATGTCTTGCCCACTAGTATATGAAATTTCAGATCAATCACATTTGAATGAGGCATGTGTGCTCCTTAGAAATTAATATTTCAAAATGTTTCTATACCCTACACCTCAGTGACATCTCTGTTAAACCAGAGGCCAAGAGATGAGTGTTGAAATTTAAAAAGCAACATGAAGCTTTTGAAATTCAGGATTTCACAGTAATTTTAAAGATTACCTTAAGGTTAACTTTATAAAATTTTAAGTTAATAATTTTTAAAGACATTGTAGGACAGGCAAAATAGAAAGCTACTCCAATTACTGCCCTACTAGCACAATTTCAGAAGCATATATTGAATAATATATTTTTTAAAAGAAAAGATGTTTTATGATTTCTCCCCATACTTAATCTCTGTTCTTTGTTTCCAGGAGAAATCCCGATGGTTCCGATGTTGCAAAACACACCTACCTTTAATGAAAGGTAATAGTTCTCTTGTCAGATAAGACAGAAACATGCCGAGGGGTGATGCTTGAGGGGTCTTTGGAGACTTGAGAGCAAGGGATGGGATGTTTTGTGGAGCAAATCCCCAGAGTCTGGGGAGCTGAGAGAGGTTTCCTGAGGGCACACTCAAGGAATGGCCATTCCGCCATTCCCCTGATTGACTCTGGGCATGCAGAACTAGCAGGGAGGAAAGAGGAGACCATCCAGAATCGGAACTCCCCTGAAACAGACAAGAGAGTCTGAGCTCTGAGTCTGAGCCTGTGGGCAGTTGGCAGGTGAAGAGAGGGGTGGATGCATGATGCCTAAAGGAAGTCACTTTCTACCCAAGAACAGAACACGGCCAGGCATATTTTCCAGTTCGGAATTGTGCTCCTGCCACCAACTTGGCGCTTGCTAAACAGTACATTGACAGGGCCTGCCAGAGGTTTAGGCCATACTCAGCAGAGGCTGTGGAACCAGAGTTATCATTGCTGATATGAAAGGGATCTTTACTGAAAATAGAAAATTAAAGGAAGATGTTTAGTTGTGTTTTATTGACCGTGCCAAGCCCTATGTCAGTGTGGATCATAACAAACTATGTATAGCCCTGAGAAGAATGGGACTTCTGGGACACTTCACTGTGCTCATATGAAACCAGGCAGTACAAGGGAATACCAGGACTCAGATGACACAACCTTGCTTGCTGAAGGGAGAACCTAGAGTACTTGCTGATAAAGATCAAAGATTCCAGCTTTCAGGATGAATGACAGCTCAATGGAAAGATGGCCAAAATCCTCACAACAGGATCAATAGGAAGCTCATCCAGGATTTTGTCTTGATTGGATCCACAATGAACGAGCATGGAAGCAGCAGTCAAGAAATGAGAAGATGTTTTATAGAGACTGCTAGTGTGATAAGGGTTCCCGGGAGTACGGGGGAGGGTGGTGGGTAAAGGGGAGCTGACATTAAGGAGTTCAAGAAGAAAGAGAATGCTTGGAAACGGAGTGTGGTAGCAAGTGTACAGTACTGCTTGATGTGATTGAATTATGGATTGATATATCCGTATTACCTCCCAACAAAAAGGTTGGGGGGGGGGGTAGAAGTTGTACTGCAGTAGGTAAATCTGATGTACAAGAACTCTCAGAGTATTGAAGAGCAATGATGTAATTTGGAGGACTACAGTACTCCTGACCCAAGTCATAGCCTTTTCAATTGCCTCACATGCACTTGAAAGTTGAACATTCAATAGAAAGATCAAAGAAAGATCGATGCATTTGAATTGTGGGGCTGGGGAAGAATGTTGACTGGGACAGGAGGAAAGACAGGGCAGCGCTTCACCCTGCTGTACAAGTGGGCAGTACACGAGCCACACCCAGGAAGTGTTGCTGGGTATCCCCAGGGTTCTCCATTCTGCTCCCCACGAACCTCCAGGTAGGAACCTTGGCATTCCTAAAAAGAGAATCTTAACTCGGGTCCACATTGTCTCAAAGGCACACATTCCATCATTTCATCCAGAGGTCAACTCTGTTTCACTGGGCCCCGTGGCCCAGCAGAGTTTTGTGGGGATCAGAGGTGCCCTGTGGCCTTACTTGATGTCCTGGACTCTGATTTGCATGCCAGAGTCCAAATCTGGGCCCCAGGTGTTCAGCGAGGGCTTGGATATTCCTGAACTCAGGGGCCAGAGAAGCTGAAACCTCCACAGGTCTTTCAGGATGTGCTGTGTTTCTATTTGTTTAGGAAAGACCTGGGGAAGGAGACCAGATCTAAGTCAGCCTATGCCGGTCTTTTACACACAGGGAAGTCGCCAGGCCTGGGCCAACCTCCTCTCCCATTTCCACCACACCCCTGAAGGTGCCCGGACACGAGGCAGGGCCTTCCTCCCTTCAGAGTGTCTCCCAAACTCAAACTCATGGTCGTCGGTCCATTTTGACTCACCATCGCCCTACAGAGTGAAGTACAACTGCCCCCCATGGGTTTCCACTCTTTACCAGAGTAGGGAACTTCATCGTGTTCCCGGGGGGCAGTTAGTGCATTCAAGCTGCTGGTCTTGTGGTTGGCATGCCAAGGAGATCTGCAACCATCACAGCGGGGATGAACTGCTCTTCATGGAGTCTGTTTGCCCCCGCTGCCAGGGGCAGGGGCCACCGTGGCACCTGGCCAAGGGTCTCCAAGGCCCTCTACTCCCCAAGAGGGAATGACATCAATGTAGTGAAGACCACGGTGACCAGAGGTGCCACCACCACATCAAGCCAAGGCCCTGTGTTTGCTCGGCAACTTGGCCTCTCTCAGGCATTCCTTGGGGACCTCCGTGATCTCCCTGGGTCCCAGGGAGGAAAGCAGGACAGACACCATGCGATAGAAGGAGAAAGAAATGGAAGCAAGGGCTGAGCCCCGGTGGCGTAGTGGTTGAGTGTGGGACTGCGGCCCAGTGGCTTAATGGTTCAAATCCAGCAGCAGCTCTCCAGGAGCAAGGCTGGGCCTCCCACTCCCACCAGAGAGCAGTGATGCCCGCCCCCCCACCAAAAAAAAAAAAAGAAATGGAAGCGCATGGCAGGGTTCCCAATTTGGCCTAAGGAGCCTACCTGCATTCATTTGGCGGGGCAGGGGTGGGGGGAGAAGGGGAGAGAGTGGTTGCCATTGTCCTTGGGCTCCCAAGGCACCTGGTGGCAAGACCTGCCCCTCACACCAAACACCTGTACCTCAGGCCCTTTGGAAACTTGATTATGGTGATGCTGGTGGGTAGGCGCTGGGGGACACCCCTCGGGGCTGGGTTTGAAACTGCTGAGGGATCTCTCAGTCTTGTTTCAACTTTGAAGCGCGGAGAATGTTCAACACATCAGGCTCCCCACAGTGGCAGCCTGGCCTTGTGACCTCTGAAGGCACACACAGATCCTTTCGTGTGTCGTCCACCGGCCTTGGTGTTGCGCTCAGTGGCTGACACACAGGTGAGCACACTGGCTCAGTTCCCAAGGGCCCCTGTTACCTGGTGACAGCGCCATCTAGGGTTGGCAGATGTCTGTGGGAAGTGGGGATGTGTCACAGCCCACTGCCCTTATCAACAGGCCATACAATGGGGGGTCCATAGCCTGGTCTCTTCTGGGGAGTTGACCAGCCCCTCTGCTTCTTCCCACAGGTTCTCAACCGCTGCCAATCTTAGAACCTCCTCCTCTGTGCGCCCTTCTGGCTCCGTAATCACCAGTGAGCATTCTTTCAGCTTACCATCACCTAAATCCCGCCTCAAGTTGTGGAAAGACCAGAGCACTCAGACAGAATGGCCCTACGAGACCCAGTCAGGGAAGGAAACAACCACAGAGCCAGCCACCCCACCCCAAAGCTCTCTCGAGACTGGTGAGCAAACGGTGGTCTTGTGGTCTTTGGTTTCTATTAATGATTGTTAACAGAATGGTCTCTCATGCTACCATTACCGGGGTGCTTCCAGTGAAGGAGGGTGTCCTGGCATTTCAAGCCATTTGGAGATAAGAAGCTAGACTCCCCAACTGGCCTTGCCCCCGGGCCCTTGTACCCTCACTCTGCTCTCATGGGAAGACCAGGACATTCCGTGGCAGCACTGGAAAGAGGAAGAAGAGGGGCTGTGCAGGGACTCGCCGTGCTCTGAGATACACTGAGACTTGGGTCACGAGGTGAGGAGAAGGCTGCACCTGACAACAAGGGAATAGGACCTGTGTGCGGCATGCCAGGTAAGTGGGGCATAGTTTGCCAGGTTTCCCAGGAGCGGGGGCCTGCTGCCCAATTCTGCTGGCTCAAGGGGCGGTGAGGTGTTCCTAGAACCTGGTCACCAAGCACCTCGCCTCAGGCCATATGACCTAGCAGTGTGAGACCCTGGCCAAGAAGGTGTGTGCAGAGTTGACTTAATCAGCTTCTCAAGAAGGGGACCGACCAGACAGGCCTGTTCTCAGAACCTGTGTCAAGACAACATTTTAAGAAAATGATGCTGCACACATCCCCAGAGAAAGAGCAGAAGGCAAAGTTGGAAACCAGTGGTCTCTACTTTCTTCTTCCCATTTAGCCTCCCTGCACCCTCATCAGGCTTCTGGAACTGTTCTACCTGAATGCAAGACTATTTCCCTCAGGGACATGGGCCATTTCCTGTGCAGCTCACCCATTGGCTCCCGGGGGCGGGAGAAGGGGGAAATATAAGCAGTACTTAGATCACCAAGTCGAGAGTGCTAAGTGGAACTCAGGCCGCCTTAACACCCTGTCTCTTTGTGGCGAACTTGTGTGGCCACAGCAGGGAGACACACCGGAGAGGCCTGCAAGATTGTCCTGAAGGTGTCAATCAATCCTCTACCCAGGCAAACCCATAGGATGCTGGACTGCACCTCTCACCACGATCAGTCATTTAAATCCAGCTCGGTGTGAAGGAGCCATCATTGATCCAGAAATGTACTCCATACCTGGAGCCTTGGCAGACATAAATTAGATTTCCCAGTTCCCCACACTGCCCCTCCCCACCCCCAACACACACACACACACACACACACACACACACACACACACACACACACTCTGCCAGCTGAGTTTTGCAGCTTGGGTGTGATGAAGCGACATGAAGATCTGGGGCCCTATAAGAAACAACTGGGGAGGCCGGGCTCAGGAAGAGCAAGCCGAGAAGGCTGCAGTGCCGCCACTCAAGGTGAAGAGCACTGTGCAGGTCCAGTCTGTTCACCTGGGGCTTTTGTCAGCCTGTGGCTCAGACCGAGCCCTGACAACTGAGGGCACTTCAAAGTCAGTCAGCCCAGCAGCTTGGGACGGTCTGCGCATTTTTGTGAATGTTCATCAGCAGGATCCTGAAAGCCACTTACTGAGTAATTGCCTAAGACGTGCCAATGCCAAGCTTGAAGGGAGATGGAAAAGACCGAGGGAGAGGCCCGTCAGGCTGTCAGACGATGGAGACCCATCCCCAGAGACAGACCCTGACGAAACCACACCTCCTCTGGCCTGTTCACCCGTCCCACCCCCATCCTTTGGTCTTTACATGTAATTTAAAATCTTAAAGTTATATCTGCTGTATTTTTCGGACCATAAGACTCACCTGACCATTAGACACACCCAGTTTTTAGAGCAGGAAAACAAGAAAAAAGTATTCTGAACCAAATAGTCCCAGTATACTAAAATGTCCTGGGGTACCACACCTCTGGACCAGAAGATGTACCTTCATTTGCCACCCACTTTCGGGAGAAAAAAAGGGTGCCTAGGGTCCAAAAAATATGGTATATCTACATTGTAAGCACCCTGCATAGTTGGCCTGTGCGGACCTGTGCTTTAGATACTGGGTTTCTTTAAGGAGAACGTATTAAAAGTAATAATAGTAATAGTTGGCATGGTGAGGAATAAGAGTGGACACTGTGTCAGTTCCCCCTCAGGAGGCCCCCACATGTGGCAGGGTAGAACTACGCTCCCAGGGTGGTCAATGGTTAGTGTTTCAGAAGAACTTACCAAGATTTCCTCTTACAGTGTCACTGGCTGGGTCTGAACCACCAAGCTCCATTCATAGCTGAGCACAAACAGTTTGTACCACCCAGGGACTCAGGTCTAGCGCTTGGTAAAACTTTGTGCACCCACAGTCAGCATCCCCAGTCAGATGCCACGAAGTTGGTGGGCAGGGTGAAGGATGAGCTGCGCCAGAGGCTCGTGGCCAGGGCCTTCAGCAGCCCCAGGTCCCTGCCTGAGATGTTGAATGGCTTCACCTGCCTTGTCCAGGCATCAGAGTGGAGGGCCCTGGTCGGCACGGCAGTGGTGCAGAGATGGAAACCCCAGAAGCCAACAATTCCCTAACTTGAAGGAGCTCTCTCTTTCTCATCTGCCTGTGGTTGTGTGGGAAGACGAACTGATTAGTTATGCCTCCTCTATCCATTTCTCTGTAACTCTCACCAAATGACTGTGTGAGACCAGGAAGATAAGGTGCAGAGGTCTGTAATCTGGGTCTGTTTTGCCATTTCTCTGCGGGTCAGTAAAGCCATTTCAGAAACAGAGAGATTCCTGTGACGGCCAAGATAGAAGAGCCACCAGCGGAGCCCATGGACAGGCCCTGCCGGAAGGACAGAGGCAGCACAGGTGTCACAGCTCGAAGAGCCTGGGCAGCGGGGCAGAGCAGTGGGCAGGGTTCCTGACCCACTGAGGCAGCAGATAGGGATCAAGTAATGAAAATGAGAGTGAGGACCAAAGAGAGACGTGGCTGCTGGCTAAGGAGAGAGGTTACTACAAACTAAAGACTGTATCCTTAATGCTTTCTGATCCTGGCTGTGATTGTGTAACAAAATGAACACCTTAACCCAACATCCCCAACCCTTGGTAAAATAAGCAGCAAATGTACAAGAGAACCCATCTAGAAGAACAGAGGGAAAGCTGGAGTCCTGAAACTTGGTGCGTGTGGACTAAGGGGTAGAGTGAGGAATCCCCTTCACTGCCCAGGAGACTGCGGAACAGATGCTGAAGCGCCCCTGGCTCCCCAAGTGCCCCAAGGGAACTCAGCGGGGTCCCAAGCATATACATTGGCCAGTGGATTAGGGCTGGAATCCATGTGGGACATATTTTTTTCTTTAAATACTTTTTTCCTGCATTAAACCAGTGGAGCTCTGTAAAAGAGCAGGGCCTATTCACCCCCACTCTTTGCAGTGTTATCAGCAATAGTCTGAGGTTAACAAAGCAGGATGGGACTTAACATTTTCCCCTCACTTTTCTAAACCTGGGGAACTACACAAAAGGGGTACAGACCACATATATCCCATTGCTCTCGTGGCCGGGCTGAGAGTCTGCCCAAACAGCACCCTAAGGACACCAGCCCCATCTTCCCCACCGTTCTGCACGACTGAGGCAAGGTTCCCTGAAGATGGGAGAGCCGGCCACACCTGCCCCACACTGTTGTATATGGCTGAGGCGAAAGCTAACCCAAACAGCACTGCCAGGGTGCTGGTCACTGCGTGTGTTGGCGTTTCTGTCATTTCTCTCTCACTGCACTTGATGGACTCGATGGTTGTCACATGATCCAGTCACCCTCCCCCCTCTACCAGTGGCCCTCACAAGGTCATGGGGACAACAAACAATCCCATGAAGAAGCAAGAAAAGCTAGCCCAAACAAGCGACCAGTAGACGGATGCAAAAGGTCCTCCTGAGAAAGAAAAGGCATTGAAATGATCAGGAAAGAAAATTAGAAGGATATTCAGGTATTTTCAAAGAATAGGGAATATGACTGAGAGAGCTAACTGTGAGGTCAGGGGGGAGTTAATGAAAAATAGAAACTCAGAACAATACTAATACAATAG